>CM071572.1:90031690-90088311 GCA_036426205.1 Ascaphus truei
CGTTATCGTGGAAGGCATTGGAGTGCATCACGTGTATCAACACTGTATCCACGCCATTGCCGACTGAGGGGGACTCCACAGACCGACCACGAGGGGTCCATGAGGGTTCTGGGAGACGGGAAGTGTGTTACAGATTCTCTCCACTGAATTTACAAGCCTATATCCGTAAGTAGGATTCTGTGGCTCTAGATAGGGGAGGTTGACAAAACGAACTACGCAATCGGCGTGCCCTGTGTTTTTTTGTGATTTTTCAGATAGTCAGTGGTAATATCACCTAGAGGACACCTCCCCGTCTGGAACCCATGCATTCCTGTCTACCACTACATCCCACAATAAGAAGCCTCACTAGAGACTGCCTTTTTGGTTCACGGTATCTTGGACTTTGTCACAGCGCCAGGGACATTTAATTGTATTTTACCCGCTTGTGCCAATCTTAGTGGCCGTTGTCTTTTACTTTGTTCATTTATTCTGTACTTGGAGTGCATCACGTGTATCAACACCTGTATCCACGCCATTGCCGACTGAGGGGGACTCCACAGACCAGACCACGAGGGGTCCATGAGAGGTTCTGAGGAGACGGGAAGTGTGTTACAGATTCTCTCCACTGAATTTACAAGCCTATATCCTGTAAGTAGGATTCTGTGGCTCTAGATAGGGATAGGTTGACAAAACGAACTACGCAATCGGCGTGCCCTGTTTTTTTTGTGATTTCAGAAGCAGTGGAATATCACCTAGAGGACACCTTCCCCGTCTGGAACCCAATTGTCAAGACCATCAATCCACCTAAGGAAGCCTGCACTAGAGACTGCCTTTTTGGTTCACGGTATCTTGGACTTTGTCACAGCGCCAGGGACATTTAATTTGTATTTTTACTTTTTCAATCTAGGTGCATATATTATTACTGAGTCCAATTTTCTTTATTTTGTACACCAACCTCTTGTGTGAAACCGTATCAAAAGCCTTTGCAAAATCTAAGTAGACAACATCAACTGCATTACCCTGGTCTAAATTCCTACTTACCTCCTCAAAGAAACAAATAAGGTTAGTTTGGCATGATCTATCCTTCATAAATCCATGCTGACTATTACTAATAATTTTATTTTCCATTAGGTATTCCTGAATATTATCCCGTATTAAACCTTCAAGTAGTTTCCCCACTATTGAAGTCAGGCTTACAGGTCTGTAATTCCCCAGCTCACGGCTCACGGCTAACCCACCGGAGTCGCCAGTGGGTAGAGGGGTGCAAAGCCTACACCAACCATGAGTTGCTGGATCTGCTCATCCGAGAGCAGTTCTACCAGAAGTGCATGCCCAATGTCCATGAGTGGGTGATAGATCACAAACCCGCTGACTTCCAAGTGGCTGCCATGATGGCAGATGAAAATGTGATGACCCGGCCACAGTGTAGGAAGCGAGTCCTACACCCCGCAGTGGGGCCCGCAGTCCAGGCACCCAGAGCTGCTGATCCAGCCTCCGTTACTCCAATGTGGAGGACAAAGACCCCTGCCATGTGGGAGACAGTTAGCCGGCAGAGTTTATGCATGAGCGCCGGTGCTATCAATGCAAATGGACCGGGCATCTGCGGCTATATTGCCCTGACATTCCACGTGCCTGCAACCCCAATCCAGGAAACGTACCACAGCAGCTAAACCGATCGCATACTTGGAATTGGGACAAGCAGCAGAGCAGCAGGTAGTCGTGCAGCAGGTACAGCAGTGGACCCATGTGACAGTCGCTACAGCAGCTACCGGGGGAGCAGTGGAGGGCATCATGTAGCAGCATTTGGACTGGGGGACAATGATGTGCGGCGGAGGCACTTACACCAGGTGGCCAGCCTGATGGACACCCAGGCTACGGTTACTCTGGTGCGACCTGATATGGACAGCCCAGAGCACCTGCTCCAAGGGATGTGGATGCAGGTGACAATGCTGGATGGTGCGCCCAGGTCCCTACAAGTTGCCCGGGTGTTCCTGGACTGTGGTGCCGGTGGATGCCTAGTCGGTTGGGGAAGTGCTATATCCTCACGGTGGTTGATTTTGCAATCCGGTACCCTGAGGCTGTGGCACTGTCCTTGATCGAGGCAAGAAAAATGATAGGTTTCCCAAATGAGATCCTAACTAATCAGGGGATGCAGTTCATGTCTGAACTGCTCCAGTGTCTCTGAGCTACATGCAGGGTGAAAGCCCTCCACTCTGCCCCTTACCACCCCCAAACTAACGGACTGTTTGAGTGGTTCAATGGTACATTGAAGCAAATGCTGTGAGCATTTGTAGAAGCTGAAAAGGGAGCTCGCCTGCAGCACTTGCTGTTTGTATACTGAGAGGTACTGCAAGAGTCTACTGGCTTCACCCCTGTTGAACTACTGTATGGTCGTGTCCAGGCCAAGGACCACTTGACCTGTTCCGGTAGGGATGGGAAGGTAAAACTACCAATACTGATGCTTCTGTGCTACACTATGTGGTAGAGCTCATAGTCTGGCTAGAGAGACTTATGAGGTTGACACATGCTAGCCTCCAGGCAGCTCAGACCAAGCAGAAGCATTAGTATTGTAGGAGTGCCCATAGCAGAAAATTCATCCCAGGGAAGCAGGTGCTTGTTCAGAAGCCCACTTGGCCGAACAAATTGCTATCTGCCTGGACCGGCCTTTATACGGTACACCGGCGCGTGAATGAGTGTAACTATATAGTGAACTTGGATCCAGAAACAGATAGAAATAGGACTTATCATATCAATATGCTGAAGGAATATCATACGAGTGAGCCGGCGCGGCTATCTGTAGCCCACTGTCGGTGGCATCCAGCGACCAAAGCTCTGACCAATCTCCTGGGAGAAGCCTAACAGGGGTGGCACAGTAGAGCAGTTAGAGATAGGTCCACAGCTTGCAGCTCCCCAGCAGGAGCAAGTGAGGGCTATGCTAGAAGAGTATCGGGTCCTGTTCATGGATAAGCCAAGCAGGACCCATCTCACCGATCACCCGGTCAACACCGGGGATCACAGACCTCTCCATAAAAATGCTTATGGGGTTTCAGCGGAGGTGAAGTGGAGCATAGAGGGGGAGGTAGAAGAGATGCTGGTCCTAGGGGTAATAGTTTGGTCTCAGTGTGACAGTGAGGGGGTGACCAGGCTCTAAATAAAGGTTAAGCCTGTTTTTTGGTTGCCCCTGATTAGAGTATAAGGGTTCAAGAGAGTTCGCTCTTGATTCCAGTAACAATGTATGCTTGACATGTACTTTGCGTTAATAAAGTACTATGTGTTTTTATTTTTCCGGGCATGTCAGAGAGAAGGGATTGCTAGGGAATGAGTTTCAAGGGGGATTTTGCAGAGGAATTGTTTTCAGAATGTGCCTAGGTAGTTGGGGTCCGGAGTTTTCGGTTCCCTTAAAAATTTACCCGGGAATCATGCCTGAATCTTGGATACATGTAGGCATATTATCCCGGCAATGTGTGGGGAATACAGGCTGATCGAAATAAAAGTATACTTTTCTATTCTATTCCCCATACCCAGGACTTAATGTATTAAAGTCTATTTTATTAATACATTGAAACGTACTGTTGTGTACTGTAATGAGCTGGGACTTTTGGAACTGATGTTCAGACAGGCTGCCAGGGCTACCAAGTTGGTGCCAGTAAGTCTGCTGGACATTAGAGTTCAATGTAACCAGAGAATGCCAGAGGTCCGGAGTTGTCGGTGTCACGGAGACCAGTGCTTATCCCACAAAAATACATGGATCCTTTGATTGAACAAAGCATGAGATAAAATAAATTGTATTTATTCACACGAGAAACACACACAGCTTGATTTACAAGATTACACGAAATAACACTTACGAGAATGAGGTAAAACGAAAGAAATGGTTTCCATAACGAAAGTCCACAAAATACAGTCTCTAGGTATCCATTCCCAGGAGCGGGGTTGATACGCAAACAAGAGATGCAAATCCGTCTGTGACTAGGGGCGCCGCTTGCAGCCCCTGTTTCTCCACCGAAAGAAGTATCTTCGTTCTGCGCTTGTAGAATTAGTTTACAAGTCCTTAGTTCTAACTAACTTTTACAGCGGGGTACAATCCTTGGTTGCGATGACGTCTTTGTACCGCATGCTGTCCTTTCCGATGACACTTTGATGAACACTGTAGAACACAGTTGAACACACTTGAACACTCGAACACCCGACCGATAGCCTGCATGGGCTTTTAACACCCTCTTAAGCCTATCTGGGTAATACACAGATAATCTAGGCATGGGAAGCGAATTCCCACCCAACGGCAAGTTTGCCAACAGTTCCTGCAGCCGGGCAAAAGGCTTCATGCGCTAAGTTCACACTTAACCCGCTTAGCATACCTGACCAAGCCCCTTGCACGGCGGCAGAATTTCTACCTTTCTCCAGGATGCCCGGACATCTGCTAGGCAAACTGTTTATATACAGTAGCGGCAGCTTTTATTTGAACAAATGCCGGCGGCATGCCGGGATCTACTCCGGCTGCCGCCAGTCAAGACCGCGCGCCGCCGCGTTTCCTACACGCACCCCCCCTCCACTTCGGGTGCATTTTAGCCCCCTTTCCCGACCCCGAACCCGGCTCCTGGTCTGCCCCTCTGCTTCCCCGCACCCCCGCTTACCTCACTTTAAACTCCAGGGGTGTCGGGGAAGCCCGGGGAAGCCGGGGAAGCCGGGGAAGCCGGGCGCGCACGTGACTGTGACGTCACAGTGCGCCGCAACAAGCCGCGTCTCCACGCTTCCCGCACGTATCCTGCGGGAAGTGTTCAAATAAAAGCTGCCGCTACTGTATGTTTCCTGACATTTAGTACTTTCCCCATGTCTGTGTCTTTTGAAGCCAAAGACTTTTGCAGACACTCTGGAGCCTGCTCCACAGGGAGTCTCAGAAGCCCGGACTGACATTATACATGACTCATCCCTGATCATAAATGACAATGGTGAATGCTTAATGTATCCGTGTCCTGCCTGATTGAAATGTAAATGTCCTTGTTCCTATAACTGTAAAGTACTAAACTCCAAGCTACTTCTCATTTATGCTTTTAAATAAATGTTACCGTTCTTATAAATATACTAGATTATATGTCTACCTCCTAGCATGCTGCACACCAATAATTAAAAAGCTAAGACCTTCCTATACCAAGTTAGCTGCTTAATTACATGAGGGCTATGATGTGGTTTGTGGTTAAACTTTTCCCTGGTCTGCGGTTTGAGGTTGGGATGCAATGTTGCAATCCCCAGCCTCAATCAATAACCGCAAACGTACTTTACCAATTTACCTTAATTGAAGGGGGCATCTTCTCATGACCTCAGACGACTTAACCAATTTAACTTGCGGTTAAGGCTTCCCTTGCTTATCTGCGGTTACAGAGTGATACAGTGTTGTAATGCCGGGCTCGAAGACATAACCACAGGCACGCTTATCCAATTAACCCTTCAAACAGTGCTATAGGCCCCTTATTCCTAGCGGACACATTTTAGACATATTATAACATATTAATAGGACTGCAGTCAGCCAATGTAGCTCATTTTTGTGTGTGTGGTCCGCTTACCTCTAGCCGGATGCTCACAGATAATTCTAATGCATGTACTGGCTCTCAACTCGCAGTGGGCTGCAGAGCTGACACTTCACATTTATAATATGACTCAGGGGACCCTGCTACATGGCTTATACAGTCGTTACATGGTATTAATCTTGCCCCCTTATTCCTGGGGAGGAGACAAAGGCATTTCAAATACATTTGCAGTATTATTACCCTGGTTGGGTTGCAGAGCTGACACTCTACAATTCCCAACCTGGTTCAGGGGCACCCGGAGGTGGAAAACTGGCGCATGTCCCTTGGCAATTTCAGATTTAACGCTGACCCAGCTTTCTATACCGGCTTGGCTCTGATTGGATTCTGAGAAAATTCGCATGAGCTGATTGGCTGTAGTATTTTGTGAATGAAACTCCAAATACTATAAGAAACGTCTGATCCAATCAGGTTTGAGATTTCTAGTGCCAGAAGTGCGGACAGGCTTTTCAAAATTGCTCTTGCGCGAATAGCAGAGCAACCAGCCTTCGATTTCGAGCCAGGAAAGTCTGCCCGCCAGATTCTAAGTCCTGTTTTTAATAATCAAACGTAGCGGTCACGGCTGGGATTGAAAGCCAATTTTAGTTCCAGGAGTTTGGTACTAACACCCGGTTAAAAAGAGTCCAAGTTCTCAGAAGAGAAGGGAGCGGTGGCATGTGGAACTTCACGCCGATTTGGGAACGAGAGGATTTTGGGCTAAGTCTTGGTTAGGGGAAAACTCTTATTTAGAGTTCCCTGCACCTAGAACAGTCTAGTTTTCAACCGCCATCAAGTGTGCTTTTTGTCTGTATTTTGTGTTTAACTGTGTGTATGCGAGAAAAAATATAGTGATCTAAGCGCTAAAACTTAAAAACTTTTTAGTGATAATATTAAATGTGAAAACCCATACATATAGGTCAGGCAGCTTAGAGAAAAATCTGACTAGTACAGGCAGATATACAGTTAGGTCCGGAAATAATTGGACACTGACACAATGTTCATCATTTTGGCTCTGTGTGCCACCACAATGGATTTGAAATGAAACAACCAAGATGCAATAGAATTACAGACTTTCAGCTTTAAATCAAGGGGTTGAACAAAAATATTGTTTGAAACGTTTACGAATTGCAACCATTTTCATACACAGTCCCCTTATTTCAGGGGCTCAAATGTAATTGGACAAATAAACACAATCATAAATAAAATGTTCATTTTTAATACTTTGTCGAGAATCCTTTGCAGGCAATGACTGCCTGAAGTCTGGAACGCATGGACATCACCAAACGTTGGGTTTCCTCCTTTGTGATCATTTGCCAGGACTTTACTGCAGCTGTTTACAGTTGTTGTTTGTTCGTGGGGCTTTCTACCTTACGTTTTGTCTTCAGAAAGTGAAATGCATGCTTGATCGGGTTGAGATCAGGTGATTGACACGGCCTTTGCAGAATATTCCACTTCTTTGCCTTAAAAAACTCCTGGGTTGCTTTCACAGTATGTTTTGGGTCATTGTCCATCTGTAAAGTGAAGCGCCGTCCAATCAACTTCGCTGAATTTGGCTGAATCTGAGCAGACAATATATCCCTATACACTTCAGAATTCATCCGGCTGCTTCTGACTTCTGTCACACCATCAATAAACACTAGTGACCCAGTGCCACTGTAAGCCATGCATCCCCATGCCATCACACTGCCTCACCAAGTTTTACAGATGATGTGGGATGCTTCAGATTATGAGCCGTTCCAAGCCTTCTCCATACTTTTTTCTTCCCATCATTCTGGTACAGGTTGATCTTAGTTTCATCTGTCCAAAGAATGCTGTTCCAGAACTGGGATGTTTTTTTTTAGATATTGTTTGGCAAAGTGTAATCTGGCCTTTCTATTCTTGAGGCTTATGAATGGTTTGCACCTTGTGGTGAACCCTCTGTATTTGCTCTCGTGAAGTCTTCTCTTTATGGTAGACTTGGATAATGATATGCCTACCTCCTGGAGAGTGTTCCTCACTTGGCTGGATGTTGTGAAGGGGTTTTTCTTTACCATGGAAAGGATCCTACCATTTTCAACCACTGTTGTTGTCTTTCCTGGTCGTCCAGGCCTTTTTGTGTTGCAGAGCTCACTAGTGCGTTCCTTTTTTCTCAGCATGTACCAAACTGTTGATTTGGCCACTCCTAATGTTCCTGCTATCTCTCTGATGGATTTTCTTTTTTTGTTTGCAGCCTATGGGTGCCCTGTTTCACTTGCATTGAGAGCTCCTTTTACTGCATGTTGTGGGTTCACAGCAACAGCTTCCAAATGTGAATGCCACACCTGCAATCAACTCCAGACCTTTTACCTGCTTAATTGATGATGGAATAACGAAGGAATAGCCCATAATTGTCCATGAAACAGCTTTTGAGTCAATTGTCCAATTACGTTTGGTCCCTTGAAAAAGATGGGGCTACATATTAAAGAGATGTAATTCCTAAACCCTTCCTCCAATTTGGATGTGAATACCCTCAAATTAAAGCTGATAGACTGCACTTTAAGCCCATATTCATTATTTAACTGTAACTTGAATTTATTTTGGTACACAGCTGAAATAACAAAACTTGTATCAGTGTCTAATTATTTCCGGACCTAACAGTATAACATAAAACAAACAAACCTGGCGCCTGAAAACAAACAATAAATATTTGACCATATATTAATGTCCAGAAGGATATTCCTATGATGGTATCAAGAAAATCCAGATAGATATTCCTGTGATCCTCAAATAGGTCACACGGCAGTCATAAATCATGAATCATGAAAAAGAGAAGAACAATAAACATATAATTGCATATAACTGTTGGGTACATATAACATACACTGACTAACTAAAAACTAACAACACACCACACAGTGTGATAGGCTTAAACTAGTTTATTAAAATACAATAAAATGTAATATATGTAACTATGACCATATAAGTGACAACACAAAGAACAGCCGATCTTCCAAAGTTGTAAAATTGGAATCCTACTTACAAAAAGTAGGATAAAAACAAGCCTGTAGAATGATTATAATAGCACGTGGTTGCTCCTCAGAGGTTCCAAACCGATGCCATCAGTGCTCACAGCTGCGTCTCTCTCATCACATCCATGTGGCTAGCAGCGGTGGGGGGAGAGATCCGAACTGGGTTCTCAAGCCAAAGTTTTCTCCTTCAACTGATAAACCACTCTCGGCGTCCTCCTTCCTCCCGATAGCGTGTGTGAAGACTGTGAGGGGGATTTTTGCTCATGTAGCTATGCAGGCTTGCCCAAAGCTGTTCTTTGCAGTTGTACAACCCAAAAGTCAATAGAGGTGACTACTGCACCCACCCTGCGCGTTTCGTGAAGGTAACTTCAATTCCTCAGAGGATCTAGTCCATAGCAGTATGCCTCCTAATATATACACTTACTAATTAAAAAAAAAATGAAACAAATTAAATAATTAACTGTTCTGGGTTAAAAAAAGACATATACTATCACTGTGTGTAACACAAAAAATGCACTAAACAAACATAATCAACATATTATACTGACATTACAATTACCCAACAGTACAAGTACTAATAATACATATACAAATACATTTAATCAATTGGTGGCTTAAGGGTGCTCAATGCTATCTCCATAAAAATACTTAAGTGCTTCATCTGAAACTCTGATACTTATACCTAAGGTGAATGGCACTATTTGCAAAGAGTGGAACACAGTCCCAGTTGGTTGTAAATTAAAGACTCTGTCTCCCAATGGGCTCAATATCGATTTTAAGTTGGGAGCCTTTTTGTGGAAATAGTCTTTGATTATATTTATTATCGTGATTTACAACCATCTGGGACTGAATTATATATTATGTATTATTAGTATTTGTACTGTTGGGTAATTGTAATGTCAGTATAAGGTGTTTATTATGTTTGCTTAGTGCATTTTAAGTGTTACACACACTGATAGTATATGTCTTTTTTAACCCAGAACAGTTAAATTATTTAAATTGTTTCATTGTTTTTTTTAATTAGTAAGGGTATATATGAGGAGGCATATTGCCAGGTTTGTTTGTTTTATGTTAACTGTGTGTATGCCAATTTAGACAAATGAATTACTATTTATTTCATTATCTTGTTTTGCTCAATGAATGATCCTGGTAAAAAGGTGTAAACTGTCTCCGGTGACAGGCTTATTTATTGGTGGCAACTGTGGGATCATTGGGCCTTATGTTTTAAAATCCTGCGGGGTCTTATAACATAAAGAGCAACTCGTAGATTGCGAGCTTTGAAAACAAGTAGTGACTTACACACGTTACCTAAAACAGGAAAAGCGCAGGTTCTCTCTGTCACTTAGTTTAGTGCCACCAGGTGAAGATAGACAGAAGGTCATGTTGCTATCAGACCTGGGACCGTCCATGAATTGTAATCTGGTGTGAAAGTTATGGATTTCCGACCACCGGAAGGGCAAAGACAATGCTGGAGGAGGACCTCGAGAGGCATGAAGTGAGTATAGCTTCACCTGAGGCGTGAATAGCCTTATCTGTGGATACAGGAGCATCCACTTCGGCCGGGGGACAGGAGGATTATCCACCCCTGGAGAAGTCGGAGGAGGAAGGCAGGAATTGGAAGGTGAGCATGATCCAGGGAGTGTGCCATAGTAGCCCCGGTGGCTACCGGTCTCCCTGCTACAGGGATTACTGCTCCCCTCACCACCTGGGGAGAGGGGGTTACCTTCGAGCAGAGGCTACAGTTACTTGCGGCTTCTCAAGGTGTACAGCTCCCAATACCCCAGCGGAATTCTGACCAATCTCCCATACCAAAGTTGTCACACTACAGCTTCAGCAAGTTTGTTGATGACACGGACAAGATCGACGAATTTCTCAAAGTTTTCGAAGATCAGTGTCTCCTATTCTGTGTGCCAGAATGGGACTGGGTTTTGTTGTTGTTGCCGCTATTGACTGGGATAGCCCTGGAGACCTTTCAGGTGATTTTGTCAATGGACAGCAATGACTACCGCATGTAAAGACTGTACTATTGACTCAGTATGCCCTCACTCCAGAGGCTTACCGTGGCATGCTCAGGGCTGTAAAAAAAGCCAGCTGGAAAACTTACATGCATTTTGCTTCAAGGCTTATGCAGCATGGCACTTAGTGGGTGGAGGGCTGCGTGGCTACTAAGTACCACAGTTTACTGGACTTAGTATTCAAAGAATAGTTTTTTTGCAGCAGTGCCCACCTGATTTAAGGGATTGGGTCTTTGACCGAAAGCCAGTAACTTGCCAGGATGATGCCAGATTGGCTGATGAGTACATCACCAGCTGGGCCCTGTTGGGAAAGAAAGTGTCTGCCCAGAATGGAGCCAGCCCTTCTTGTGCACCCAAGGGAACTGACATCAATTCCAGCATCCCCAGGGGAAGCCCAAAGCATCTGCAGAGGTGAGTACAGCCAAGTCTTCAGACTTCAAGCATGAACAAAAGTGTTACCAGTGCAATCAGACTGGGCACCTTCAACCTTACTGTCCTGAGTGGTCCAGCTCACACAGTCCCCTCATGGGGCAACGTACTCTGGCTGCCATCCCGGTCACCGTTGTGGGACTGGAACTTACAGTGGAGCAGCCTGCAGCCATCCAGCAAGTCCAGCAGTGGACCTAGATGGGCATTTTTACTTCTTCAGCAAGTGGCACAACGGAAGCGGCAGGAGGGCACCCGATTGCAATTGTCGGGTTGCACTCTAATGATGTGAGGAGAAAGCATTTGAGGCCAGTGACCATCGGAGATTGCTAGGCAGCTGGCCTGATCGACTCCAGTGCTACTGTCACTTTGGTGAGACCTGCTATGGTAAAACCGGAGGATCTGATCCTGGGCATAGGGATGCAGATAACCATGCCAGACGGGAGGCCTAGGTCAATCCAGGTCACCTGTGTGTTCCATGACTGCGGTGCCAGCTGAGGTATGAGAGATGTGGGTGTTTTGCCTGGGTTGGGTACTTATGTGATACTCTGTAATGACCTGGGGCACCTCATCTGGTCGGTTGCGGAGGATGCTGCTCCCACAGCTGCCATCAGCAGAAGTGCTGACAATGTACCTGTCCAGGTAGGTGAGCCTTTGGTACAACTGCCTTTGGAGCATGTCACTGTCCCCCTACATTTGGGATCAACTGATTTTGCGGTACCTGAGGAGTCCAGTAACCCCAGTTCGGGTCAATGCTCCCCAGCTGGACATCCTGCGAGAGGTTGTATACCCGGGTGGAGCAGACAATAGCTGTGTAGCAGCTCCAGGTGAAGATACAGGCAGCAGCAGCTAAAGATTTTTTTTTTTCCAGGGGTCCCAGGCAGTCGGACTGGGGGTCCCCTGCAACAAGGTACTCCTGGGCAGCCTTATAGGGTCTTGCCCAGGCACCAGTATCCATGGGCAGGGATGCTGGTGAAGGAGATGATGCTCGTGACACCGGTCACAGAGAGTCACAGTCAGGCAGTTGGTTGGAGTGTGAACAAGGCGCTACTGCGCATGACAAAAGTCCAGAAGTCCCGGATGATGCAACAGAAACTTTAATGGCACAGATACAGACAGGGGCTACACCACAATCTCCTCCTCTACGCGTTTCACCCTTAGCAATAGGGCTTTGTCTCGGAGTGAGGAGATGTGGTGCTGCCTGAACTTTTAAAATGAAAAAAGCCCGCGAAAAATGGGTACAATTACAGTTAACCCCTTCACGGAAAAAATAGTATAACATAGTAAGTAGCACTCTAAGGTGCATAAGCATATCCTATCAAAACTAGCCTTTCAATACATAAAGTGCATAAACATTTCTTTATTTATTCTTTGCTGATTAAAAAATAAAGGCTAATTATACCATGAGGGTAATTAAAACAGTGCTTGCAACATTGTCTGACAGAACTTAGCCTCATAACCTGTCTATTCCCTTGTTTAAACCAGCAATCTTCTATTACCTAAATTTTGTGAAACAATGTTACTATACATCACTTACAACGTTCATAAAGGTACATAATTAGTTAGATGAAGCTGCTGTTGGGATTAACTCGGGGGGATTAACAGCAATCCGATTGCTGGGAGACTGTTAGTGCATTGTCCTGCTCCGTGTACTGGTGTCTGGTCTCCCCGACCGCCGTGTACGTCCGCGTCACGTGTCTATTCCCAGCCTCGCGAGATTTCGCTCACTCCAGTCGCTTACTTCAGAGCTAGTTTTCCACATAACTTTGTAGCTGCACTTTGAATTTATCACTTAATTATGGCAACTGCTATACCAAAGCATGAGTCTATTTTTTATATTAGAAGCACTAGAGGTAACAATTTAGATAATATTTTGGTGCTAGAAAACGTCACGATGGAAGAAGAGGATCTACAGTAGATACACAATTCACACAATTGGAGAAATTCTAATTAAGGAAACTAAAATTTGTTGGGACATTATTGCATTGGAGCAATATATTTTACATGATAGAATACCAAGAGGGTTGAGAATATTCAAAGATCCCACTTTAGATGTAGATGACACCTCCTTTATTGGAGACTGGAACAAAATTTTAGACCAGGCTTCAATTGATCTAATGAAATTGTTAATCGTACACAAAACAAAATTAGGAGAAGAAATTACAGAAATTCAGGATAAATTAGAAGCATTAGAAGAGACAGAGGAATATAGAGAGATAGAAAAGAAAGTTAAAACAAAAACAGATAAAATAGAAAAAGAAACAATAGCATTAAAGCAGAAAAAATTTAGAAGAGAAAAAGAGGACTATGAAACTAGCAATTATAGAACATGGAAAAAAGTTAGAGGTACAAGAGCGAACTAGATCAACCACGGAAAAATCAGGATACCAAAATGTTAATCAAAATAGATACTATGGTCCCACTCAACCATATCAACCTAGGGAACATTATAATAAACAATATCGAGAGGGAGGTAGATACAATAAAAGAGACTATCATTTTAGAAAATATAGTTGGAAGGTTAATGGGAATAAGCATTTAAATTAACATTCTCAGAACAATAATCATAGAGAACAAGAAAGAGATGAGGTTTTTGAAGATGCCAGAACCTCCACTTCTTCCTCTTCTTTTTTTAGAGAGGGGAGAGGAAAGAGAGAAAACGAGAAAAAGAGAGAAAAACAAAGCTCAGATATTAGACCCCCAAAAATTAACAACTCCCCAAAGAAGAAAAAGAGAGCAGTCACCAAAAGAGGAAAGAGAGGAGGAGTCTAAACCACAAAAAAAACAAATGCATTAAACCACAGGGGAAATGGGATTTTCAATCTAAGTGATGTTAATTTGACTATAGATCAAACATGCGTATTGGAAAGGGGACTTTCGTTCGCACCTACAAATAAAATAAATACATTCAATACATATATTGATATTAGTATATTTGTGAGAAATCTCACACAAAAAGTATTTTACAAAGCAAAATGTTACTTTTGAAAGATCAGAAGGGACCAGTACAGAATGTAACAGATTCCAACATACATCACTTAGAAGGTACTCCATATTCTACCCAAGTTATTTAAAGGGAGGACACATTGATACTTTTAGTAAACTAATGCAGGCAGACATAGAAAATTTGGAAACATCTAAAAAAGCTCGGGGAGCAAAAAACCTTATAAAAGGAGAAATGGAAGCTGGACAAGAATTGTCAAAAATGGACAATATTGTTATAAAACCAGCGTATAAGGGGTTGTACTAAATAAAACAGATTATGACATTGAAGCTTTGAGATTGCTGAACAACATAAATACTTATGCAAAATTGGAACCAATACAACTATATAATTTCATAATGAACTGACGAATTATTGAATATGGGTATAAAGAAGGGATTTTAAACAAAACAGAATGGGAATATCTAAATGTTGAAAATCCAAGAATCCCTATATTCTATTATTTTCCTAAACGGCATAAGTGTACAACCAATCCCCCTGGACGCCCAATAGTTTCTGGGATCAAATCATTGACAAGTAATCTTTCAGGTTACATTGATCAATTCCTAAAAGAACCTGTAACTCAATTGAGATCTTATCTTAAGGACACAATATAAATGTTAAATATCCTGCAAGATACGGTGTGGAAGGATGATTACGTCTTAGTCACATGTGACGTGTCATCCTTATACACAGTGATCGATCACACCGATGGATATATATGTAAATGTAAATACAACTGTATGCTCATCTGCATGTCTTAGGCAGGTCTGCAACCCCGCCTTTCACCATTATCACCCAGCACACAGCACTTCCACTGCAGCAAGGGATTCTGGGAAATGACATGCAAATGAGCACACAGTGCCATGTTTTGCTTCAAAAAACATTTTTAACATGGTTCCCTTTAGACTTAAGCTTGCTGCATGGTCACAGCTTTGAGCACAGCCAGGGTTGAAGTGCATAGCCAGAAAACCCACTCACAGACAGCTGTTTCGACCTTAATGGGTCTCATCAGTGTGGGGGTTGGTTAACTGGGTATGCAAAGAAGCTAAAGGATGGGGTTTACCATACTGAGTTAAGTTATGGTGAGTAAAAAAAGTGACAAAAACCCTCCACAGCAAAGCAAATATGCAAATGTAAATACAACTGTATGCTCATCTGCATGTCTTAGGCAGGTCTGCAACCCCGCCTTTCACCATTAATAGGGTGACCATTCGTCCCGTTTTTGCCGGGACAGTCCCGTTTTTTTGTGTCCTGTCCCGGTTTTAAGTCCGTCCCGGTTTTTGTCCCTGGTCCCGGTATTGCGGGGCAGCGGTGGTGAGGAGAATGCGGCGGCCGGTAAGTATTTTCTATGTGTGTGTGTGAATGCTGCCGGGGGGACTGAATGAAGGAGAATGCTGGGGGCGGAACTTAGAATGCCGGCCAGCCCGCATGGGATTGGATGAATGATGATGCCGGGGGCGGGACTTAGAATGCCGGCCGGTCCGCAGGGGATTGGTCGCAGGCATGTCAGAGGAAGCCAGGGGCGGGGCTTCTGCTTTGTGCAGAGCACACGTGACTGTGACTGCCTTCCCGCTCCTGGCTCCTCTGTGCGCGGTGAGTGTCCCCCTTCTGTCCCAGATCCCAGCCAAGGGGGGGTAATAGGAGGTTGTAGCGGGGGTGTGCCTGCCTTTTCCCCCCGGCGCTCGTAACTTTGCCCCCCGGCGCTCCCACCTTTGCCCCCCGGCGCTCCCACCTTTGCCTCTCCTGGCGCTCACTTCCCCCCGTCCACTTGGTGTGGGAGATGGGCTCGGGGGCGGGCAGTGGTGGCTGCGCTGTCGTGGGCGGTGCAGGAGCTGGCGGGGTGTATCTGTGTGTGTGTGTGTGTATCAGTGGGTGGGTGTGGGTGTATCAGTGGGGGTGTGTGTGCATATCAGTGTGTGTGTATCAGTGGGTGTGTGTGTGTATATCAGTGGGTGTGGGTGTATCAGTGTGTGTGTGTCAGTGGGTGGGTGTGTGTCAGTGGGTGTGTGTGTCAGTGTGTTTGGGTGTGTGTGGGTGTGTGGGTGGGTGTGTGTGGGTGTGTGTATCAGTGTGTGTGTGTATCAGTGTGTGTGTGTGTGTGTATCAGTGGGTGTGTGTGTGTGTGTATCAGTGTTTCTTTGTCTCATTTTTGTTTTCTACATTTTTTGTTTTTTTCTTTTTTTTTCCCTTTTGTGTTTTTTTTTTTATGTTTTTTTGTTATTTTCTGGTGATGTTTGTGTTTTCTGTTGGTGTGTGTGTGCTGTGGTGTGGCGTCAGTGATGTTGTGTGTGTGTGTGTGTCTGTGTATCCTGGGTCTGTGGATGTGGGTCATCCATGGGTGTGTGTCTCAGGTGGACTGGGTGTTTGTACAGTGGGTTTGGGTGTATCAGTTGTGTGTGTGTGTGTGTCATGGGTGTGTTGTTGTGTCATGTGTGTGTTGTGTGTAGTGTGCTGTGTGTGTGTACATGTTTGTGTATCAGTGGGTGTGTATCTCATGTTTGTGTTGGTGTGGTGTGGGATCATGGGTGGTTCATTGTGGGATATCATGTGGTGGTGGTATCATTGGGTGGGTGGCGTAAGATGGGTCTGTGAAGGTGGGGTTGTGAGTGGGTGTGTAGTCATCAGCTGGTTGGGGTGGTGGTGTGTGTTTGGTTGGCAGTGGTGTGTATCAGTGTGTGTTGTGTATCATGGGTGTGTGGTGTGTGGGTGTGTATCAGGGTGTGTGCCCTCCCTCACCTCGCTCTGTCTCCCTCACTGCGTCAGGTCTCTCATCCCTCCCTGCCTCCCATCCGCTGCCTCCCTTCCCTGCCTCCCTCTCCTGCCTCCCTCCCGTCTCCCTCCCTGTCTCCCTCCTGTCTCCCTACCTGGCCCGTCCCCCTGTCTCCGTCCTACTCTCCCTCCCTTCTGTCTCCGTCCCAGTCTCCGTCTCTTCTCCCTCCCTGTCTCTGGTCTCTCTCCCTCCCTGTCCTCCGTCTCTCTCCTCCCTGTCTCGTCTCTCTCCCTCCCTGTCTCCGTCTCTCTCCTCCTTGCTCCGTCTCCTCCCTCCTGCTCCGTCTCTCCCTCCGCCTGCCTCCCCCTCGTCTCCCACCTGTCTCCCTCTCTCTCTCTACCCTGTCTCCTCTCTCCTCTCCCCCGCGATCCATCTCCTCTCCTCCCTCTCTCTCTCTCCTTCTTTCCCCTCTCTGTCTCTCCTCTCTCTCTCTCTCCTCTCCATGTCCCCTCTCCCGCTTCCCTTCCTTCTCCTTCTCCCTCTCTTTCTCTCCCTCTCTTCTCTTCTCCTCTCTCTCTCCCTCCTTCTCCTCCCTTCTCCCTGCCTCCTTCTCCCTCCCTCCTCCCCTTCTCCCTGTCTCTCTCTCGCTACATCCTCTCTCTCTCTGCATCCTGTCTCCTCCGCACTACTCTCTTCCTGTCTCCTCCCTCCCCTGTCTCCCCTCTCTCATCCCTCCATGTCTCCCTCTTCCCGTCTCCCTCTCTTTCTCTCCTCTCTCTCTGCTTTCTCCTCCCTCATCCTCCCCCCCTTTCTCCTCTCCTCTCTCCCCCTTTTCCCCTGGTCTCTCTCATCTCTCTCCCTGTATCTCTCTGTCTGTCCTGGTCTGTCTGATCTGTCTGTCTGTCTCTCTCTCCCATTATCTCTCTCTCTTTCTCTCCGCCTCATCTCACTCGATCCTCTCTCATCCTCTCACTCTCTCTCCTCCGTCTATCTTCTCTCCTCTCCTTCTCTCTGCTCTGTCTCTCCTCTCTCTCTTCTCTCTCTCTCTCTTCCTCGATCTACCTCTTCTCCTCTCTCGTTCCTCACTCTCTCCTGCGCTCTCTCGCTCTTCGTCGTCTCAAGTTCAATCGTCGTCTCTCTCTCTCAAAAAACTCCTCTCTCCCTCCCTCCATGTCTCCCTCTCCCTGTCTCCCGGTCCCTCTCCCTGTCGTCTTGTCTCCCCTTCTTTCATTGTTGTTCATTAATGTCCCTCTCTCATCGTGCTCTCTCTCCCCTCTCTTCTCGTCTCCTCCCCCTTTCTCCCTCTCTCTTTCCCCCCCCCTTTCTCCCTCTGCCTCTCTCCGTCTCGTCCGGGCCTCTCCCTCCTTGTCTCCCCTCCTCGTCGTCGTCTCTCACCTGTCCTCCCACTCTCTTCTCTCCCTCCCCCTGCTCCCTCGTCGCTCTGCCCTTCCCTCCCTGTCGCCCGCTCTCGCCATTTCCTGTCTCCCTGTGGCTCTCTCTCCACTCTCTCCCTGTCTCCCTCATCTCTCTCTCCCTGTCTCCCACCCGCCCGAGTCCCCCGCGCGCGTCGCCCCCCCCTGTCCTCCCTCTCTCTCTCTCACCTCCTGTCTCCTCGCTCTCGCCCCGGTCTCCCTTCTCACGCCCCCCTGGCCAGCCCTCGCTCCGCCCGCACTCCCGCTCTCCTCTTCTTTCTCTTCCCATTCCCCCCCCCCGCACCCTCCCTGGTCTCCCTCTCTGCTCACATCTCTCCCGTCCCGTCCTCCCTCTCTCTCCGTCTCCCGCCCCTCCTCCTCTCTCTCCTCTCGTCGCGTCCCTCCCTCAGCGACCCTCGCTCCCTCTCCTCCTCCCTTCCTCCCTCTCTTCCCTCCCTGTCTCCCTCATGCGTGGCTCGTCCGTCCTTCCCCCCTCCCTGTCTCCCTCCTCTCCCCACCCTCCCTGTCTCCCATCTGCAATCTCTCCCCCCCTCCCTTTCTCCCTCTCGTCTCGTACCATCTCTGCTCCCTCCCCGGCCTTTCCCCGTCCTCCTCCCTTCTCACTCTCTCTCCTTCTCCCCTCTCTCTTTCTCCTCCTTTTCTCCCTCCATCTCCTTGGATTTCTCCCTCTCCCTCTCCCTCTCGCCTCTCGTCACCTCTCCCTCGTGTCTCTCCTCTCTCTCTATCGTCTCTCTCTCATCTCTCTCTCTCTCTCTCAATCACCCCTGTCTAACCTCTGCTCTCCTCTCTCTTCTCTCTCCCCTTTTCCTCCCTGTCTTCTCCCTCTCTTTCCTTTGCCCGTCCCTTTCTCCCATCTCTCATCATTCATTCTCCTCTCCTTCTTCTCCCGCTTTCTCCCTCTCTCTCCCTCTCGGCGCACTCGTCTCTCCCTGTCTCCCTGCCTTCTCCCCTTTTCTCCTCCTCTCTTCTGATCTCCCCTTTCTCTCCCTTTCTCCCTCTCATCCTTGCCGCAGTCTCCTTTCTCCCTCTCTCTCTCCGCTCCCTGCGTCTCTCCTTTCTTCCCTCTCTTCTCCGCCTTTCCCTCTACTTCATCTCTCTCTCATCTCTACTCTTTCCTCCCTCGTCTCTCCTCTTCCCTATGTAAAGCTACTCTCCCTGTTACTGTCACCGTCTCCTCTTCACTCCCTCCTCCTTTCTACCCTCCCTCGTTCCGCGCCCTTTGTCTCCTTTGTTTCTCCCTTTCTGCGCCTGCTCTCTCTTTCTCCCTTCTTCTTACCCTTCTCTCTCTTTCTTCACCTCCCTTGTCTCCTCTCCTCGTCTCGATCCCTATTCGGAGTCCCTCTCTGCTGTCCGGGCATTTCTCCTGCTCAATGTCATTTCACATCCCGCGGAGTTTCCGGGTCTCCTGCATCTCCTCGTTCGGTGCATCTCCTCCTTTCAATTTTAGCGTTGTGAGTAGATGCGGTGTGGAGAGGCTCTCCACGTCTCTCTCTGCTTCCTTTCTGCTCGTTCTCTCATCGGGATTCTCCTCATCCTTTCTCCGCTCGTCTTCTCTCTCCCCTTTTGCCTCCCTTTCTTTCACCTCCTCTGTCTCCCTCTCCCTCTCTCTCTGTCTCCCTCCCTGTCTCCCTCTCTCTCTCCCTGTCTCCCTCTCTCTCACTCTCTCCCTCTCTCTCCCTCTCTCTCTCTCTCTCTCTCTCTCTCCCTGTCTCCCTCTCTCTCTCCCTGTCTCTCTCTCTCTCTCTCCTCCTGTCTACCTCTCTCTCTCCCCCTGTCTCCCTTTCTTTCCCTCCCTGTATCCCTCTCTCTCTGTCTCCCTGTCTCCCTCTCTCTCTGTCTCCCTCCCTGTCTCCCTCTCTCTCTGTCTCCCTCCCTGTCTCCCTCTCTCTCACCCTCCCTCCCTCCCTCTCTCCCTCCCTCCCTCCCTCCCTCCCTCCCTCCCTCCCTCTCTCTCTCTCCCTGTCTTCCACTCTTTCTCCCTCCCTGTCTCCCTCCCTGTCTCCCTCACCCTCTATGTCTTATCTTAACTGCCGTATACCTACACCGAAGTAACCTACCCTGCTTTCTTCCAGATCTGACTCAAGTTTCATGCGGGAGACATCGGAAGACAGGTAGGGAACACCTCCCCTCCAGTATAGTACCTTGCGGGACTGCGGATCAGGTAAGATCCCAGGCGGGATTTCTGCTTTAGAAATTGTGAAGAGGGGGCATCCTGACACTGGTTAGTGGGTCCAGAATCATTCACATCTGTTTTTTTTTTTGTTGAATTAGTGATGTCATCCGACACACACACACACATGCACACACGCACACACGCACACACGCACGCGTGCGCGTAACAAGGACTAATGGTAGTAAAGTATAAGTGTACTACAATAAATAAACTGTTATGTAAAAAAAAATGTGTCCCGGTTTTTCATTTTCAAAATCTGGTCACCCTAACCATTAAGCAATACGATACCGTTTGGAAACGAAATCAGCAGGCAGCACTCCAGAATTGAACAAACAAGTGTATTGAAAAAATAAACACAAAACCAACGTTTCGGTCCACGAATGGGACCTTTGTCAAGGTGGTGCAGTTACAGGACAGAAGTGAACACATATATATACCCCTAGAACACTCACAAATAACAGGTGCTGCAAATCAAGTTGATTGCACAGCGTGATGCCAGTTGCAGTGCTGACCTTGGGTAACCTCAATGTGAGCACTCAGTACAAGGTGTACTTAGTAAATCAATAGGAAATATAGTGGAAGCAACTGCAGGGGGATTTAAGTTCACACAGTGGCTCCCAAGCCCAAAGTGGTGTGTGTAGGCTCCACATGTATGTGTGTGGCAGAAGCCATAGAGCTGAACTGTGGTCCCTATTCACATTGCTGCAGTGTCACTTATGTGGCAAACAGAAAAAAAGCCCCAAACACAAATTGCATACGAGGCCAAGGTCAGACATGAACCGTCATACAAAAATAAATATTCCAACGTACTAAGTGCAAAAATAAACCGCCCTGGCATAAAGCTGGGGCAGAAGCGTCACAAGACCATTGCAGTTTATGTTGGCCACGTGCCGGGTCCACAGAAACAGCCATGGATGTGATACTACACTGGCGACACGTTTTATCCTTAGCTGGCTAGTTCCTCAAGCCGGGAGATGTCCCGGCTTGCTAGCCAAATCCCCTCAGCGTGCCGCGCGTCACTGATGCGCAGTCACGCTTCATCGGGTGCCTGCGCCCCATGCACGTGTGCCCAGGGCTCCCCGAGGGAGCCCTGGTGTCCCGCGATGTGGGGGACGGCGGTGGGGGGTTCCGGGGGACCCGACGGACCCGGACAGGGGAAGGGGAAGCCCCGATCGGAGGACAGCTCCTCCGAGGCTTCGGCGCGCGCACGGGACACCCCGGCGCGCGCCCGGTTACTGTCGCGGCCGAGACCAGGCAAAGGTAAGAATAAACTCGGCCGCGACAGTAGGTCCACGAGTGACCAACAGCCTTCCACATCATCATTTTAACATTTATAATTATATTTTTGCACTTAGCACGTTGGAATATTGTTTTTTTCAATACATTTGTTTGTTCAATTCTGGAGTGCTGCCTGCTGATTTCGTTTCCAAATGGTATCGTATTGCTTATTCTTCATTATAGGATCTGCACCCACACCAGTGACTGAATAATGTATATACAACAATTAGGTGAAATTGTAGACAATGAAAAAAGAAAAAAACTTAATGATATAAAATTTTGAGTCTGATTCTATTTCACTTCAGAGGGCTCAGCATCAGATAGATCTATTAAAGAAAAAAGAACAAACAGGGCACAACTCTCATAGTGTAGTAAGTTCAGGTAGTGAAGCTGGGTGGAGCTTGTCCTACTCCCACGTGTGTGCTAAGCGGAGCTGCGTCTATGTGCACTCCTTCCTAATGAACCTGGGACCTCCCGTGACATCACACCCAGATACAAGCCGCAGATACCATCCACTCTCACGAGAGAGACTTGCGGACATCGCGAGAGAGGCCTGCGGACATCCGGGAGACCAGGAGTGTTACACCGAGTAGAGGGAAGCCAGCAAGAACAAGCACCAGCGATCCGGAGGTTCCGCACACCCCAGCAGGTCTGGAGGGCGCAACGCCGGAGCCCCGAGTGTAGCTGGTGACAGCGGGAGGCGATTTTCCTACCATATGTGAATTTCTATGCGCATTTCCTACTTTGGTCCAGTAAGTAGGATTCTAATTGCCGCATTGTGAGGAGAGGAGCTATTTTTATACTGTTTTTGTCTATTAAATGTACTTTTGTTTTACTCACTATCTTGCACAAGTTTTTCCTTCTGGGGTTTGACCATCCCCTTTCTCTTGCCAATCTGTCTGTTATTCCAACAATGTTGCACTATATTGTTTTGTTTTTCTTTCCACATACTGTATGCGGTATTCCCTGGATTGACCACCATTTGGAGTCACCATATATTGGACTTACCTGCTATTGCACCATACCTAGGACTTTCTGGTAGTATTGAACACTAATATTGTTTGTCACAATAACACCCTGTATTATGGTTAATTATTTTAATTCTGCTGGAGCAGTTTGGTAACATTTTGTCTTGTAGTATTGTATCTGGCTAGGGTAGTCAGTTACCTATGCTTGGCAGCCGGAAGAATATATCCACCAATTGTGTTTAAATATACTGTTTATTTGTATGCACCGTCACATACACATAGTTTTATCACATTTTTTGATTAACGTGGCACACCTTTTTTGTTTCTCATTTGTCATTGTACACCTCGATGACATTCTCATTTTTTCTAAGTCCTTATCGGAACACATCCAGCATACGAAGTTAGTACTCTCTCGCCTTCGTGAGAATCATCTCTATGCTAAGATGGAAAAGTGTATATTTCATCAAACCTCTACCTCCTTTCTGGGCTACATTACTTCTGATGAAGGTTTCGCTATGGATCCCGACAAACTTAAAGCCCTTCTTGATTGGCCCAACCCTTTTCTCACAAGGCGATTCAGTGGTTCCTTGGCTTCACCAATTATTACCGTAAATGTATCCGTAATTTCTCTGCCACTGTGCCTCCTATCATCGCCTTGACTAAGAAGGGCCAGGATCCTTCTTCCTGGCCCCCTGAAGCATGCCAGGCCAAGTCTCTCAAGAGGGCGTTCGTTTTCACCCCCATCTTTAGTCATCCAGACCCTACTCTCCCTTTCACTTTAGAGGTAGACGCCTCGGATATCGGAGCAGGAGCCATACTCTCACAAAGGTAATCTCCCAGGATAAATTACACCCCTGTGGGTTCTTCTCAAAGAAATTCTCCTCCGCAGAGCAAAATTACGATGTTGGGAACAGAAAACTTTTAGCTCAAACTTGCTCTACAAGAATGGACAATCAATAAGGGAGTTATGTCTTGCACACCTATAAATGTATGCAATTTGAGGTACCGGTGCTCCGTGGATCAGGAAAAAACCTGTCTGGTGTAATTTCAAGGTATATAAACACAGTGGAGGATCCAGGGCTCTACGGATTTTAGAAAATAATTTGTTCTAGGCACACACAACGTTTCGAGCTGTACAAAGCTATTTCTCAAGTGAAAAACACAGTACAAGTGCGCAACTATAATGAATAAACAGAGTGAATTGAAATAAAGTGCATTAACCACTTAATACCCAAGTGAGTATAAGTAACTAGGTTACTAATAAGGAGCGTCTGCTTCTGTGATATGGTGGTCCAAGACCCTGAATCTAGACAAAACAAAATACAAAACAGCGCACAACGCTCATGGTGAAGTAAGAATGAACAATTTATATTAAAAAGTAATTCAAGGTTCTGCGTACATCAGATAAAGGTAAAACAGGCATGTAACTGTAACTATGACAGTTGTTACCACTCAGGCATCAGGACAGGAGAAGGCTGCAGCGGATCACCCAATGTAAGGAATCTGCAGTCATATCAGGCTGTGCTTTCATCTGCTGGGCTCTTTAGAAGCGGAGGGTTCCCTTTAGGCTTCCACGTAATCCAGGTAGATAATTCCCAAGCTCCATTTAGGAGTAGCTGGTAGAGGGATAGTCTCACCGATCAGGGTCAGCTCTGCCTCCCACACCAGCTTCAGTTAACCAGCAAAGTGATAGAATACTAAGGGTACTACACTGGCGACACACTTTATTCGAGCTCGGCTAGTCCCACGAATTCGGGTATACCCGGGTGTATTGAGGTTTGTGACTGTTTTCTGCCCGAGTGCATTGGGTTATTTTCCAGGCAGGGATTGAAGCATTTTATTCCCGCTGGCTGCAATACTGCACAGTATATATATATATATACTGCATTACAATTCATGAATTTATGCCATCTGGTAGACACGCTAAGCATTGCAGCCTATTAAATCCTAATCATTATTTAACAGATCAGCCGCCCGTCAGCCAGGCATGAACCCAGGCTGGGAAGGCAAACGCAACGGGGCTTGTCAGAGGTGAGGAGCGGCGCATTCCAGGTATCTGCCAGGTACATACTGGGTATTTGCTCGAATAAAGTGTGTCGGTGCAGTAGTAGATCAATAAAAGTATAATTCCAACTAGTTTCGTAGCAACTATAAAGGACACTCTACTCCCTCTGGTGAATAATGCACATAGTCCTGGGGCTCAGCCTCTCCCATTGAGGGTACAAATTTCTCTAAAATGTCCATTTGGGGTACGAAGCACGGGCTTCTAGGATCCAGAGGTTGGCTCATTGGAACTACCATATTAGGCGTTGTTCGTCGGGGCCTTTTACCCGTAGCTCCTCTGGGAGGTTCTCGGTGACTTTGGAGTACCCTTTGAGAGGGTCCTTCCATAGGATCCTCTACAGTTCCATTCACTGTTTCCTCAGCTTCCATAGAGTCCTTACTAGAAACATTTGTGGTTACTT
Source organism: Ascaphus truei (assembly GCA_036426205.1). NCBI lineage: Eukaryota > Metazoa > Chordata > Amphibia > Anura > Ascaphidae > Ascaphus > Ascaphus truei. The sequence goes on from CM071572.1 coordinate 90,056,672, forward strand.
CGTTGCTTACCGGTCCTTCCGGCTCACCGTCCAGAGGGTGTAGCCTGTATCTCGACTTCGTTGTCTCCCACTTGTGGGATAGCGATAAGATGGTTTCGGTGCCAGACCCGTACCTGGACATCTGCGTTTGTTATGCAGTAGACCGGGAGGCCTGGCATCTGCGACTCGACCTTGAAAACTCCAACGGTCGGCTAATTTGTGTTTCCCGGGAATTCTTAGTTTGCGGAGAAGCACAGCTTCTCCAGGACGAATCTCCCGATGTCTGACCTTGTGGTCGTATCGTCTCTTATTATTGGCGTTTAACTGGGCAGGGGACTTTTCAGCTAGTTGATAAGCCTGTTGCAGGCTTTCCTGGAGCCTTTGCACATATCGAAAGGGCATCGTGTTGGGTACCCCATCAGTTGATACCCTCAGATGCACATCCACAGGTAGCCTGGATTTAGGTTACATAGTTACATAGTAGATGAGGATGAAAAAAGACGTAGGTCCATCAAGTTCAACCTATGCTAAATTTAGATAACAGATACTTTATCCTATATCTATACTTACTTATTGATCCAGAGGCAGGCAAACAAAAAACCTCATTAAGGGGAAAAATTAATTCCTTCCTGACTCCAAGAATTGGCAATCGGATTAATCCCTGGATCAACATCCTTCCCATGTATACTTATTTGGTATATTCCTGTAACAGGGGAGTAATCCCTGTTCAAGTAATGTGCCTTTAATCTAGCAGTGTGGTGGTTAACTGCTGGTAGTCAATTAATTAACACCACCTGCCTGATTTAGATTGCTTACAAAAGCCTGTCTTGTGAGACAGGAAGTGACTCCTTAGCTCACTTGTGAGCTGACCTTTGGAGACAGAGCAGGGGTTCTTGAGTCTCCCAGGAGAGACTGACCAAGAGAACACAGATCTCTGGAGCTGACCATGTCTTGAGCTCTGCCAGAAGACACAGCAGAGCTGATTTCAAGACACATGGAAAACTACTAAACCTGAAGCTGACACACCCTGAGGGAAGGGAGCTGAACCAGGAACTGAGAAGATTTTCCCTCCAAGAAACAGATAAGACTTTCATTCTTAAGAGACTTCTTATATCTGCTTATTTCATGCTATGTGTTTGGGGCTGGGAGAAATGCTTGACTAAGGGAGATGTGAATTAATTGCATAGTGTTTCACTAGAAATACTCCCAAGTGAATAGAAGCTTTGTTCCCCCCTCCCCTGTGTTTGGATGGATTTCCTGATGAAAAGGGAAAGGCACAATAAAGCCTTATTATAATTTCACCTTATAAAAGTCTCCAATTGTGTACCTCTGTGAACGTCCGTCTACAATCCCTGTATACCTTTCCCATCTAAAAAGATGTCCAACCTTTTTTTGAACAAATCAATTGTATCTGCCATCACAGTCTCCATGGGTAATGAATTCCACATTTTAACTGCCCATACTGTAAAGAACCCTTTCCTTTGTTGCTGGTGAAATTTCCTTTCCTCCAACCTTAAGGAATGCCTTTGAGTCCTTTGTACTGCCCGTGGGATGAATAGTTCTTTTGAAAGCTCCTTGTATTGTCCCGAATATACTTGTATATAGTTATTATATCCCATCCCAGACGCCTCTTTTCTAATGTAAATAAATCTAATTTAGCTAGTCATTCCTCATAAGTTAGATTGTCCATCCCCTTTATTAATTTGGTGGCTCTTCTCTGCACACTCTCTAGTTCCATAATGTCTTTTCTTAGGATTGGTGCCCAAAATTGTACTCCATATTCAAGGTGTGGTCTTACTAATGCTTTGTAAAGGGGCATAATTATGTTTACTCCCCTTCCATTCAATTGCCGTTTGATGCAAGATACGATCTTGTTTGCAATTTGCAGCTACTGCATGACTTTGGGCACTATTGCTAAGTCTGCTGTCTACAAGCACTCCTAAATCGTACTCCATCAAGGATTCCCCCAATATATCCCCGTTTAATTTGTAATTCGCATTTTTATTCTTGTATCCCAAATGCATAACCTTACATTTATCTGTATTAAACCACATCTGCCCTTTACCTACCCACGTTTCCAGTCTCTCCAAGTCCTTCTGAAGAGAAATTACATCCTGCTCTGATTCTATTACCTTACACAATTTAGTATCATCAGCAAAGAAGGAGACTTTGCTCTCGATCCCAACCTCAAGGTCATTAATAAACAAGTTAAAAAGCAGGGGTCCCAGTACCGATCCCTGAGGTACTCCACTCACGAATTTAGCCAAACCTGAAAAAGTTCCATTTATGACAACCCTCTGTTGTCTGTCCTTTAACCAGTTTTCAATCCAGGTGCATATATTATTACTGAGTCCAATTTTCTTTATTTTGTATACCAACCTCTTGTGTGAAACCGTATCAAAAGCCTTTGCAAAGTCTAAGTAGACAACATCAACTGCATTACCTTGGTCTAAATTCCTACTTACCTCCTCAAAGAAACAAATAAGGTTAGTTTGGCATGATCTATCCTTCATAAATCCATGCTGACTATTACTAATAATTTTGTTTTCCATTAGGTATTCCTAAATATTATCCCGTATTAAACCTTCAAGTAGTTTCCCCACTATTGAAGTCAGGCTTACAAGTCTGTAATTTCCCGGTTGTGATCTAGCTCCCTATTTAAATATAGGCACCACATCTGCTTTACGCCAATCTTGTGGTACTGAGCCTGTGGAAATGGAGTCCTTAAATATTAAATATAATGGTTTGGCTATTACTGAGCTTAACTCCTTGGGAACGCTTGGATGTATGCCATCGGGGCCAGGTGCCTTATTTACTTTTAGTTTTTCAAGTCGCTTTTGAACTTCTTCCTCAGTTAACCAATTGTTCATTAATATGGAGGTTGTTGCTTCCTCCTGCAGGACTACTATTTAACTTGATTCTTCCCTGGTAAACATAGAGGCAAAGAATGTGTTTAATACCTCTGCTTTTTTATTATCTCCAATAATCTACCTACCCATCTCACACTGAAAGTGTCCTATATTTTCTTTTCTCATTTTTTTGTTATTAAGATACTTAAAGATCTTTTTAGGGTTGACCTTACTTTCTATTGCAATCCTTTTTTCATTATCCATTTTTGCTAATTTGATTGCCCCTTTGCAATTTTTGTTACTGATGGGGCGCCGTTATTCGAACGGATCTCGATTTGGAAGTCGATATAATCCCCTAATTCTCCCCGGTTTTGGCACGTTATTTTTGTTGAAATGACCGCGACGCATTAGATGCCCAAAGCAGGGACCCCTGCTGTGTGAATTCTACCGGCGTCTGCCTTTGTGTAATAGACGCGTAGTAAGAGAGTCTGAATCAGTCACTCTAACTGCGTGCCTCTGACAGGCGATCGCGGGGGTTTTATTAAAATTCTAATATTACAGTCTTGTAGCAGGGGGTCTCCAGAGCTGAACCACATTGATTTCAGGTCCGGGGACCCCCTACTTCCTGAGTTACAGGCCCCGTTATGGGGTGCCGGTACATCCGCCATGTTAAAATCCTGTGGGATCGAATCTAAACAATGCAGAGGGATACCGGCACCTCATAACAGGGCCTGTATCTTGGAAAGTAAGGGGTCTCCAAGGCTGAAATCAACTTTGTTTAGCTCAGAAGACCCCCTGCTCCTCCACACTAGTATCAAACACACACCCCCTCCAAATAAAAAATCATTACCTTAGCTGGTAGCTGCTAAGGTAATGAAGCTGCTTACATTTTATTTTTATTCAAAGTGTGCGTGAGCAGTGGGTCTCCTGAACTGAACAAAGTTGATTTCAGGTCCGGGGACGCCCTACTTCCCGAGTTACAGGCCCAGTTATGGGGTGCCGGTGTCCCTGCCATGTTAAAATTGTGGGTCACGTGACCACGGGACTAGAGGGATACAGGCACCCCATAATGGGGCCTTTATCTCAGGAAGTAGGGGGTCCCCAAGGCTGAAATAAACTTTGCTCATTTCAGGAGACCCCTTGCTCACGCACACAATAAATAAAAATTAAAAATGTAAGCAGCTTCATTACCTTAGTTGCCATGCAATGCCTGCTAAGGCAATGAAGGGGTTAAAGCACAGGTGCCAACCCTGTGTGTAAAAAACTAAAACATGGCCTACACAGTACAGTACATTTAACCCCCCCCCCCCCCCAGGCACCACCAAACACACATACATTACATTAATGGGCCAAACAACTATTATCCAGATATTAAACACGTTAACTAGCATAATAAAATGAACTCAGTTCTACTTACCACTGCAATACAGTATGAATCCCCTCCGCCAGCAAAGCCCACCTGTCCTCCGTTGCCAAAAATACATAGCAAATACATTCTGACACATACAGTAACACCTCCAAATAAAAACAGCACAATGCAAATAAAAATAAATCTCATCTCCCAAGAACACAGCACCTAGCAGACAGAGCCCTACATATGGCTGTGTAACATCAAAGTGTAACATTTAAGTGTGTGGCAGAGTTAATCTTGGAGTTGAAATTGGAGGTGAAGATTGAGGAATTTCTGGACTCTCAACAACAAGTTTACAACTGTGAGAACTTTAATTTCTAAAAGCTGTGATTAATTGTACTCTTTCTATCCTCCAATAACTGGCCAGTCTCTCCTCCTGCATCTCACTATGCCCTTCCTATTTCTTTTTCTGTTTACTGTTTTCTCACTCCTTTGTGAGCATTTCTGTTCTCTACAACATCCCCACTCCACCATTATTTCTACACCTCTCTCCCAACAACTTCTTTACCCCTCAATAAAAAACACCTCCACAAATCCTCTATTCACACCCTCTATCTACTCCTTCCTGCTGCTGGGGATCTCCCCTAAGCCTGAAGCCAGACATACACCCCTGATCTCACCCACGCCTCCCTGCCATATCTTCCCCTGTAAATGGTGTTAACCTTTTCATTTAACACTGACTAACCTGAAAACTCGCACAACAAATAAAGCATCCCAATAGTCTGCACTCATGGCTATTGTCCCACAGTCACTTATACCACCTATTGGGGCCAAGCACTGCCATCGACCGCACTTATTCCCTCACCTGCTGTCTCTGTAAGTTTCCCCTCAAACCTCTTAGATTGTAAGCTCTTCGTGGCAGGGATTTCCTTTCCCATTGTCTGATTTTTGCTGCACTTATTGTATTTTTAAATTCCCTGTATTGTATTCTTTGTGAAGCGCTGAGTACACTTTTGGCGCTATATAAATAAAGACATACAATGCAATACAGAGAGTTACAGAAGTGTTTCTGCGACAGGGAGAAACTGCAGTGTCCACTCCAGTGCTGGTCTCAGGCCTGAAAAACAGTCCTGTAGGCATTGTGCAAGAAGAGAGAACAGGGGAAATCTCTGCATATAGGTCACTGCAACTATATATGCAGGGTATCCCCCAGTGAACCCAGTTGGGTTTGTGTGATGTTTGTGTGTTTTGTATAGTTGTGAATATAATTTTCCAATAAATTAACTTTATAAACTCTCATGTTCTGTCTGGCGATATTGATGCCTGGTATTAGTCTGGCGTGCACTGGATGACCTAGCAGCGAAGTCACCGCTGCAGAGCGAGCCGCCCTGCTCCAGATCCTGACTGCTCATGCACCCACCCAATCATCCTTGGGAATTCGGAGGTCCCGTGCCAGTCGGGCACCCCGAATTAAGTATGGCAGCTTCTCTGCATTTTGTGAGGACATGGATGACATTGATGGATATCTGTGGTCCTTTGAGAACTATTGCGAAATGCAACACCTACCTCAGGAGGACTGGGTCAAATACCTGGCCCCTCAGCTGTGCGGTAAAGCAGCCATTGCACACCACGAAATGGACTGGGAGGATGCAAAGGACTACCCAGTTGTGAAGGAGGTTCTCCTGACGTGGTATGCTATTACCCCAGAGATGTACCAGGCCAGTTCAGAGCCCTTAACAAACAGTTCGAGGACACGCACCTCGATTTCATATCCCGGCTAGAGCACCATTCTTAAAGATGGATCGCCGGATTTGAGGTAACAACATTTAAGGCACTCAATGACATGATAGGCAAAGAACAGTTCATGCTAAAATGCTGCCTGAGATACGATAGTGGTCATCGACCGCAACCCAGCCAGCGCGAGGCAAGCGGCTTCCCTAGCAGATGACTTCGTAGCCGCATGTCTTCATCTCCGGAGGTGGCTCATGGTGCCACTTAAACCGACAGTACCAATACAGACTCGACAGCCTGATGCCACCCAAACCAGCACAAGCTCCTGGCGGCCAGCCGCAGTGCCTAACAGCACCCATCCGGCACCTACCATGTTTGTCCATGAACGGCGGTGCTTCAGATGCAACCAGATAGGGCACATGAAATGCCTCTGTCCCAAACTTCTCCAGCCCCAGGGTGCAGGGGCTGAGCAATGTACCCCAGCGGTCCACACCATCGCATGGATAGGCAACCCAGACGATCCAGCACCCTCCCCTACGTTCCCAATGCCAGTCACAGCGACCCAAGCGACCAACCCCTTTGTTCCAGTCGAACCAGCTTCCCAGGTTTGTATGGTTGGCCTTGGTCCCATGGATTTCCAGATCAAGCACCTACGACCGGTGACCATTGGGGACCGGATGACTGCCGGTATGCTGGATTCTGGTGCCACTGTTACTCTGGTTCAGCCTGATATGTTTGGGCCAGAGCATGTTTTACCCGAGGAGGGGATGAGTGTGACTGGCAGATGCGGGCAGCAAATCCCTCCAAGTTGCCATTGTGTTCCTGGACTGGGGCGCCGGCAAAGGCATATGCGATATCGGCATTCTGCCCAGCTTAGATGCTCCTGTACTATTGGGAAATAACTTGGGTCAACTCTGATGCAGCTACGAGGAAGGCTATGCCAAAGCTGTAGCTGCGGTGACTTGGAGCCAGAGTTGCCGGGGTCCTGTCCCAGACTTAGCTGCTGTTCAGGGTCCCAATCCTGAACTCTTCACTTCCCAGGTCTTGGAAATCGTGAACGTTTCAGAGAACGTTGACTGGGTAAGTCGAGCGGAGCCTACCTTGACTGAGACTGATATCCCTGACTGTGTTATTAGGGCCAGTGGGCCGGAGCAGAGCCAGACATTCTGGGATGCCATATGGATGGACCCAAGCTGCAGAACCATCGTCTGACTCCGAGTGGATCATGTGACGCTGACGACTCTTATATCAGGAAAAAGCCCCGGCAGCTCCGGACAGACCATTGACAGCCAAATGTTAGTTTGTGGTACCTACTAAGTACCGCACATAGTTGTTGCAATTAGCGTATGCGATGACGCTGGCAGGGCATCAGGGGGTTACCCGTACAAGAGCCAGACTAACCCAGAGTTTCTACTGGCCGGGAGTATCACGCAACGGCGTTCTGCCATACCTGTGATGCTTGCCAGTGAATGGGGAGGCAAGGCAATGATAGGGGACCATTTCAGCTGGTAGTGGTAGACATCATCGGGCCTCTGATGATTCTCAATAGGTCAGGGGAAAGATATATTTTAACGGTCATGGACTTTGCGATCAGGTACCCAGAGGCAATAGCTCTTTCTTAGGGTAGGTTTTCCTAGTGAGATCCTGACTGACCAGGGAGTACAGTTCATGAATGAGCTTCTCCAAAGTCTCTGGGCTGTGTGCGGGATGATCTCTGTCCGCACGGCCCCCTATCACCTTCAAACCAATGAATTGTGTGAGCGGATCAATAGCACCCTGAAGCAGATGCTGCGGGCATTTGAAGAGACTGAAGATGGGGACTGGGAAGCAAACCTGCAGCATCTACTGTTCGCATTCAGGGAGGTGCAACAGGAGTCTACCGGTTTCTCACCCTTCGAGCTTCTTTATGGGCACTAGGTCCGTTGACCGCTCGACCTGTTCTGGGAGGGATGGGAGAGGGAGACCCCCACAACGGATGCGACGGTGCTCCACTATGTGGTGGAGCTCAGAGATCGATTGGCAGATCTGAAAGGCTTAGCGCAGGTGAACCTCAAAGGAGCTCAGACCAGGCAGAAGCGCTGGTATGATAGAAATGCATGTAGTAGAGAGTTCATCCAAGGGCTGCAGGTGCTTATTCTGAAACCAACTCGCCAGAACAAACGCCTAGCTGCCTGGTCTGGCCTGTAATACGGTGGGTGAACGAGTCAAATTATGTGGTAGCTCTGGATCAAGAGTTAGGTAGAGATTGTCAAGAGAACATCAACATGTTAAAAGAATATCATGTGAGTGGACTGGTGGTGATGGTGGTGTGTAGCCCACCATTGGGGATGCGGCAAGCAGAGCACAGCCTGATCTCCTAGGGGAGTCTAACCAGGGAGGCTCTGTAGAGGACGTGGGGATAGGGTCCCAGCTCACGGATTCCCAACGGAAGCAGGCGCGAGAGTTGTTAGGATGGTATGGGAGTCTGGTCACAGACAAGCCGGGATAGACTCACCTCACTGATCATCCGGTCAACACTGGTACTCAGAGACCCCATCACAAGTCCGAGTGTCTGTCGAGGTAAAGTGGAGCATGGAGAAGGAGATTGATGAGATGTTAGAGATGGGAGTGCTCCAGGTCAGAGTCCCTGTGCCTCGCCAGTGATCCTTGTTCCCAAAAAGGATGGAACCACGCGGTTCTGCATAGGCTACCGGCAGTTAAATGCCAAGACAGTGTCGGATGCCTATCCCATGACATGGAAGGATGAGCTATTAGTCAAGCTTGCCAGGGCAAGGTATCTGATCACCATGGATCTGAGCTGGGGTTACTGGAAGATCCCATTGACCCAGCAGGCGTGGGAGACATTGGTCTTCATTATCCCAAGTGGCTTGTATGAGTTTTCCGTCATGCCATTTGGGATGAAGAATACACTGGCTACCCTCCAGCATCTTTTCAACCACCTGCTAGATGGAATGCAGGGGTATGCTAGGGCGTACTTAGATGACCTGGCAGTCTTTAGTAATTTCTGCGCTGACCATCTTACTCATGCAGCGGCAGTCTTAGCCCGCATTCAGGCGGCCAGGCAAATGATAAAGCCGGCTAAGTGCCAGATAGAGATGGCAGAGTTCATATATCCTGGGCACAGAGTAGGCAGGGGGCATCTCAAACCTGAGCCCGCCATGGTGGAATACAGTATGGGGTGGCCTGTTCTAGAAATAAGAAGCAGTTGCAAGCCTTTTTGGGGACCACCGGTTATTACCTCAAATTTGTACCCAATTACAGTGCTGTGGCCAAACCCTTGACTGACCTGACTAAAAAGAGGCTCCCTCGCACAGTAACCTGGTCACCGGAGTGTGACATTGCCTTCTCAGCTTCCAAGGCTGCCCTGGCAAGCGATCCAATCCTAGCAGCTCCCGACTATGATAAGCGGTTCCTGATTCAAACTGATGCCTCTAACTTTGGCATTGGTGCAGTCTTGAGTCAGGTGGGTGCCGATGAAGATGAACACCCAATTGTTTACCTGAACCGCAAGTTATTAGATCGGGATGCTGCTTATGCTATGATTGAGAAAGTGCCTGGATATTGTATTGGCCCTCAGGAAGCTTCAACCATATGTGTATGGCCGCCCATTTACGGTCATTACTGACTAAATCCCCTGAGCTGGTTGCAGCAGGTGTCAGGGGATAACGCCAAGCTGCTGCGGTGGAGTATGACCCTCCAAGAATATGACTTTACTGTACAGCACAAAAAAGGGAGTGAGCACAGCAATGCCGATGGACTTTCCTGACAGGATGATCATGGGCCGGCCTAGCTCTGACCTTCTGGCGTCACACTTGGGGATGAACCCATTGGGGTCACCACCCCAGAGCCCTCTGCTTAGGGGGGGGGGAGGTGTGACGGTAGGGGTAAATATGGCTGCTGTTAATAAAGGTTAAATCTGCCATTGCCCCTACCTTCTATAATACAATACCAATGTACAGTATATATACATACTGTGACAAACGGCTTACTCCGGGGCTCCGCCGTCTGTCCGGGACTGTATACATCTGGCTTCGGGTGGCTTTATCCATCGTGAAGGACCATGCGTGAAACCTTTGGGCGCGAACAGCCGTGGTTACGCCGAGGCGGGCGAGGATCTCGAACTTCAATTTTGCATAGACGTTAGCTTCGGCTGGCTCTAGATCAAAGTAAGCCTTCTGGGGTTCGCCGCTTAGGAAGGGTGCGATTAGACCAGCCCACTCAGCTTCTGGCCATCCCTCTCTCTGTGCCGTGAGTTCAAACGTGAGAAGATAGGCTTCCACATCATCCGAGGGTCCCATCTTCTGAAGGTAGTGGCTTGCCCTGGTCATTTTCGGAACTGGGGCTGCCGCTGCCAGTGGAAGGTTACTGATAGTCCCCCTCAGGATCTCGAGTTCCTGCTGTAAGCCCTGAGCGAACCGCTGTTGCTCCTCTCTCAGCAAGCGGTTTGTCTCTTGCTGGTTTGCATTAGTCTCTTGCTGGGCTATTAACAGCTGTCGCTGGGTTTCACTCGCCTGTTGCTGGGCTTCATTCGCGTCTTTCTGGACAGCGACATTGCGTACCAGCGCACTCACCACGTCTTCCATCTTGTTTGGACTGCCACAGTGCATACAACAAAACACATCAAAACAAAAGCTGCTGGAGCCCTGTATATGGAGTTTATTACCAACCCCTGGTTTCTGTCACAATACGTATATGTTATGTATATATGTATGTCTTTGCTTGGTTCCAGCACCTCAGGAATCAGGGGTTAATATGTTTGCAGGAGAATTGTTGCAACTTGATCTGTGACCTTTCCCTGTATCCTTGTTACAGTATGTTGCAAATGTTATGTTGCAGTTCTACCCACCAATCAGGGCCTGGGCATGTTGGCAGCACCTGGCCCTGAGTGTTTCAATATAATGTTATAAGTGTATAAAAAGGTGGGGAGGGAGACCCCTAGCAGACCGAGCTGCAGAGAGTTACAGAGGTGTTGCTGGGACAAGGAGAAACTGCAGTGTCCACTCCAGTGCTGGTCTCATACCTGAAAACCAGTCCTGTAGGCACTGGGCAAGAAGAGAGAACAGGGGAAGTCGCGGCAATTAGGTCTCTGCAACTAGGTATGCAGGGTAACCCCCAGTTGGGTATGTGTGATGTTTGTGTGTTTTGTATAGTTGTGGATATACTTTTCCAATAAATTAATTTTATAAAATCTCGTGTTCTGTCTGGCGATATTGATCCCTGGTATTAGTCCTGGTCTCCCATGGCAATCCAACTATTCTCTATCAAAACTAATTGCAAACACACCTGCACTGCATAACGTGTAAAAAGGCTGTCTCAGTTACATTCAATGCTATGAAATGTGTCAGCCATGCTTTGCATTTGTTTTCCCATGTATGTGAATCCTGTGAATGAAAAGTCTGCATTCTGACTCTGAACAGTATAGCTTCTTGGCATGTCAACTGATGAAAATATAGATAGGCCTTTTTCTGTACCTGCTGGCAGAAACAGACAGACAGTTTTTTCAGTGGTAACTATTCCCAAGAAATCTTGAAAAAAAAATAGTCTTTTAGGCTTGTTCAATAAGCCCCGAATTGGCCATGCGCACAGCAATTGGTCAAAAAATCAGTTCAAATCAGGTGGAATTTTTGATAGATAACACTGTGATCGGCTGCTTACGGATTTATTAAATTGGAATAAAGAAAAATGGAGGAGCACAGGGTGAGGGGAAATGTAATGCTGAATGACAACTGCTGCAAACCCCTGTCTTTAGGTCCAGTGGGGTAGAATGTACCCCAAAGGATCCCCTATATGGGGGATAGTTTGGAGGTATAGATTTTAGGCAGTGATAAATAAATGACACTTACACGGCCTTGTGCAAGTGCTTGTGCATCAAGGTTTCTTTTCCTCTAATATATCTTCTTTCAAATGTGAGGTTCCTCTTGCTTCCCCTTTGACCATCTTCCTTCAAGATGGGGGATCCTTCCGCTCCAACTCCTTTCTGTTCCTTGTGGATGTCTCCCTCTCATAGAAAGAAAGGCAGTTTAATTCAGAGTTTTGACACACATACAGCAAATATGGTCTGGGGCTGAAACTGACACACTGCAATGAAAATATTTATCAATCACTCACACGGGCTTGTGTGAGTGTCCTCTAATATAGGTATCTTTACCTTTCTGTTGATGTTCTATTGGTCTTCTGCCCAATCCTTATTGGGACCCCTATGATAGGGGACTAGCAATCTGGTCTCTCCCACAAGAAAGAAGAACCAGATGGGGCAGAGGGCTGCTGGATAAAAGCCCTTAGGTGAGGGTGTATAGGGAAATAAACAATACAAGGAGTGAAAACACTCACACGGGCCAGTGTGAGTGCACCCTCCAATTGGTATCTTTCCCTCCTAGAGATGGTGTCTTTGCACCTGCAGGTGGAGCTATTCTTCAGTGCAAAAATGGGTAAAGGACTAGAGTCTTCACTTAAACTCTAAAGTGATGGTTTTAATGAATTAAAAACAAAATGCATAAAAACTACATACAAATAAAAACTGTATAAAACATATAGAACTAAAAATACAATACTGAAACCAAACGGTGAGGCACCCTGAGGTGACCGCCTAGTTCAGAGGAGTCATCCGGTTCGCTTGCTGTAGAAGGATCCCTGCTTACACATCTGTCTGCAGGGCTGCAGCTGTGCCGTCTGGCTCCTCTATGGTGGCTGTGGCTTTCCAAAAAGATGAGCAACGCGTTTCACCCGTGAATGGGCTTCCTCAGGCTCCGTAGAAGGGCTGGTATCTGCATTATAGCGTTATATGCTGTAACCGGCCAATCCTAGCTTGTCTTCTGATGGCAAAACAGGTGATTGACATGAGTTGCCCGCGACTGATCGCACGCGCATAATCTCCTGGATCATGGTGATAATTATATGCATGTGCTTTAGTAAGTGCTAGAACGTAAAACACCCTATTGCTAAACATTAAAGTGATAATTAACACATAGAAAACATCCAAAAATGAGATTATAAAGTGAGACCACATACAGTTGTGGAGTGTAAAAGTGTAATATCATTGCTTTCTGATATGTACTGGTGTGTACTGTCTAGAAATAGACAGACTGCCTTTCGCTCTATACCTTTAAAGCAGTGTAGTGCACAGTGAACCCAATTTGGGACAAATGAAATCCTTTGAACTACCTTAATAGATGTAAGTGTTAACCTCAAATAATACTAATGTGTAATGCCTAAAAATAGACAAAGAGACTTTAGCTCTATGCTCTAAAAGCACAGAAAAATAGACTTAATGGTGATGTAGTGCGCAATGATATACAGTATGACGTTATGGTCATTGATTAAAAGCTTATTCGAAAAAAACAGTATTCCTCTAACTAAAATAAAAATAAAAGAGTTAAACTCTCAACACTAAATGTCCATTGGGGGAAGTCCATAAGTGTTCATAATGGGTTAAAAAAGCTGGTGCCAGTGCACCTTCCCCTTATATCAAATATATAATAGAAAACTAAATGAAGAATATATGCAAGCATAATTGGGTTTGTTAGTGCACTAAGTGTACTACATAGAAATAAGTGAACTGTAAATGCAACACATTCATTTGCTGTCATAAAGAATAACGGTGCCATATAAGTGACATATCCCAGTGGTGATTATGGGCGACTATTGAGTCTAATGAGAAACAAATAATGAAAAGATTTAAATTTCCCTTGATGTTGGTAATCTGCCTCCCCTGAATGGAGATACTAGCCTTAGGCTAGAATGTGCACTATAAAGTTGGGGACATAGACAGAAACAAAATGTATGAATGGTGAAATGCACTGATGTGGAAGACGTGATAAGTCAAAGCCAGTGTAAGACGTGAGAGATTCTTGGGGATATGTGGTGAGAACCCACTGGATGCTACATAAACGCCCAGAGGTCTATATCTATGTTTAGGCCTCTAGGGGTTAATGTCTTCAATTTGTAGATCCAGTAGGTCTCCCGTTGACAAAGTTTTTGTAATCTATCCCCACATCTCCAATGGTTATTTACCCTCTCTATTCCCCTATAGGTAAGGCCCTCAGGGTTTCCTACGTGAAGCAGGCTAAAGTGCCTTGAGACACTGTGTCATGACCTGTTTGCGAATGTTGCCTTTGTGTTCCAGTACGCGGACCCTCAAAGCTCTCCTAGTGCGGCCCACATACTGGACACCACATGGGCATGATAACAAATATACTATGAACTCTGTACGGCAATTTAATGTTTGTTTTATTTTAAACTTCTCTTTTGTTACATTTGAAATAAATTCTGTTTTGTCTCCCTTAGATACGTACTTGCACACTTTACAGCCAAAGCACCCAAAGAAGCCTATAGGTGGAGGCAGCCAGCTCTGAGTTTTTGCTTCTTCTGCCTTTCTGAAAACGCTTGGGGCCAATTTAGACTTAATGCAAGGAGCCTTCCTGTAGATCACCCTAAGAACTGGTGGGACATGGTCCTTCAGGACAGGGTCCATCTGGACTACATGCCAGTGTTTCTTTACGATCTCCTGGATCCTGGCAGCGTCTGTCTTGTATGTGGTAATAAAAGGTGTGTTGAAACTGGTAGTGTTTTTCTTTTGATCTGATTTCAGCAAATTGTTGCGTGGTACTAGTTCGTTTTTTTCCACTGCTGCCTTGATGAAGTCAGACTTATAGCCCCTCTCTGGGAACCTGCACTGTACCGTATGTCTACACACAAAAATGGGAGCTCCCGCACAGCTGAGGTGTGGACAAAGTGAGGTGCTTACTAGGTAGATGAGATTATGTGTACAAGAGGAAAAGGAAACCTAGTGTATAAGCACTCAAACACTACATAATGTATACTGATATTATTAAAAATTATTTTATGTCCATCAATGAATAAAATAATGGGGTTTAAAATCAAAACACAAATCAAACAGCACGTGACTGTAATCTAAATAACGTAGCTATGACAGCTAAGCAGATAGAACATATGGGGGATTCTGGACAGGTATTCAGAATCCCATGCTGTAAGTTAACAGCCCACTATACAGTATAGTTATGGGACCAATGTAAAACCGCTGTACAAATACTGTCTCACACAGCCTAATGTAGTGGTGATCGTGATAGCACGTGTTTCAGCTATAAACCAGGGCTATAGTAACAACTATAGATCAAGCTAGACCTGCTATAGCCCAATGGTGAATACAAATGTACCTAATGGTGTAGGGAGATACACGATTAGTGGGTGTATAGTATCAACAGAGCAAGAAATGTAATAGCTCTGTGCGAACACACCTCCACTATGCTATTAGCAGGGAGTGTTGATCCACTGCTGCGAAAGGCAAGTAGCAGAGACAGTAAATGGCATATAGAGATAGTATAATATATACAGAAGGCAAAAATGTGAGAGGGATGATATCCTGTATGCAGAGTGTATCAGTTACCTGTTACATGTTGACACTTGTCACACAGTGGCCCCGTGTGGATGAGCGGCTGTGTTTTAAGGTAAGTGGGGATGTAACCCCAATCACCCGACATTAACAGCTGGTAGATCCGTGGCAGATAATACATACACTACCGACACACTTTATCCTAGCAGGGCTAGTTCCGCAAGACGGGGGATGCCCCGGCTTGCTAGCCCCACTCCCTCGGCGTGCCGCGCGTCACCGAGGGAGCCCTGGTGTCCCGCGATCGCGGGACGGCGGCAGGGGGTTCCGGGGGACCCGGCGGACCCGGCAGCGGTAGGTAGAGCGCCCCGATCGGAGGGCGCTCTTCCGCTGCTTTGGCGCGCGCCCGGCACCCTCCGGCGCGCGCTAGGTTACTGCTGCGGCCGAGAACGGGCAAATGCTCGAATAAACTCGGCCGCAGCAGTATAGAGCACTAAGCGGTTTCCCGCAGGCACCACCCAGAGTGACCCAGTGAGCCAGTGGATCTATATTGTATAATGCTTAGGAGAGTAACACAGATAAACAAGAGTTGGGCAAATCAATTAACCACTGGATAGTGGTAAAATAATAAGTGCAATTTAGCGCTAGTGTGAACAATATTATACAGTGATACAAACAGTAGAACAAAACCTGTGATACAGTCTATGATGGAGGTAGTCCTTGAGCTGCCTGGGGGGTGGATCCGGTATCTTCAAACCAGATAAGAAGATTGTGTGGAATAACCTCCTATGGCGGATAGGAAATGGATAGAGTCTTGTGCAATGGTTTTCTTCTTGTACTGGTAACCTCAGAGAAGGAGACAAGAGATAAACAGAGAACACCACAATAGTGTATTACCCTTGGGACAATAGATAATGTAATGGATAAGGTACAAAGAGCATTTATTGGTTAAAACAATTGTTACTACAATTGGAGTAAAACATGTTACTTATTAATAAACAGTTGATCAATCTCCTGCTGAATAAATGAGAAAAGCTTCCAAGCGCTTGTGGTTGAGGAAGCTGAGTTGCTCCGCCGTTGGTAAAAAACTGAAATCCTACTCACCGTCCATGAGTAGGACATGTGCAATGGTTCGGGGTCTTTTGCCAGGAATAACCGCTCGCCGTGGGGTGCAGACCGTCTGTTTGTGCGGGGAGGTCTCCTGCAATCCTCGTGGTCTCGTTGCCAACAGAGTTTCTTCCAAATGTCTCCTCCGCTGACGTCACTGCCTGGTAAGCACAGCTACGGTGTCCCTGGATGGCCACAAACCAATTAGGGTATCCTGTGTACAGAATAACGATAGTTACTTACTAAACGCAGACAGCAGTAGCACAGTGTTATCGTATAGATAAGCTACTGGGTTGAGCGGTAACTATGATTTTCCTTCCTAATACCCGACAAAGCCAGCTGACAGAGCAAATCCACGGCAGTAGGTTGGTGCCGAGAATAGGTTCATGTAACATTAAGCGGTTTCCCGCACGGACCACCTCAGATGAGGGAATCTGCAGTGTACACTTGGTAAAGTCAACAGCAGGATAAAAGCCAATTACAGTGTAGAACATTGGTTCTTTAATGCATTGTCCCCTACATCAGCGCTGATCATTGATATATCAGCGCTGATGTGCTTGAAGACATGCCTAACTGAAACAGCAGTGGTGAACAATGGTCCCTAAAACAAGGTGAGATCCCTAATTGGTTAACTATCCAGTGGTTAATTGATTTTCCAGACTCTTGTTTATCTGTGTTACTCTCCTATGCATTATACAATATAGATCCACTGGCTCACTGGGTCACTCTGGGTGGTGCCTGCGGGAAACCGCTTAGTGCTCTATATGTATTATCTGTCACGGATCTACCAGCTGTTAATGTCGGGTGATTGGGGTTATATCCCCACTTACCTTAAAACACAGCCGCTCATCCACACGGGGCCACTGTGTGGCAAGTGTCAACATGTAACAGGTAACTGATACACTCTGCATACAGGATATCATCCCTCTCACATTTTTGCCTTCTGTATATATTATACTATCTCTATATGCCATTTACTGTCTCTGCTACTTGCCTTTCGCAGCAGTGGATCAACACTCCCTGCTAATAGCATAGTGGAGGTGTGTTCGCACAGAGCTATTACACCTCTTGCGCTGTTGATACTATACACCCACTAATCGTGTATCTCCCTACACCATTAGGTACATCTGTATTCACCATTGGGCTATAGCAGGTCTATCTTGATCTATAGTTGTTACTATAGCCCTGGTTTATAGCTGATACACGTGCTATCACGATCACCACTACATTAGGCTGTGTGAGACAGTATTTCAGACAGTCCAGGAGGAGCAAAATATGGGGAAAAAGGAAACAAATAACAGTGCAAATTTAAGTGCAGACGTTGAGACTAAAATCCAATATGATGCACTTAAATTTGCACTGTTTTTTGTTTCCTTTTTCCCCATATTTTATTTATATAGCGCCATAAATGTACATAGCGCTTCACAGTAGTAATACATATCATATAAATAACATATAATATAAATAACAGATCATGGGAATAAGTGTTTCAGACAT
Source organism: Ascaphus truei (assembly GCA_036426205.1). Classification (NCBI taxonomy): domain Eukaryota; kingdom Metazoa; phylum Chordata; class Amphibia; order Anura; family Ascaphidae; genus Ascaphus; species Ascaphus truei. Next base: position 90,074,532 of record CM071572.1, read on the forward strand.
ACTGTAAAAGTAACATTAAGGCAGGAGTCCCTGCTCCGAGGAGCTTACAATATAATTGGTAGGTAGGGAGAATGTACAGAGACAGTAGGAGGGAATTCTAGTAAGTGCATCTGCAGGGAGCCAAGCTTTATGTATCATGTGTCCATGATTATCCAGTGCTATTCATATGTTTCTTTAAGCAGATGTGTCTTAAGGTGAGTCTTAAAAGTGGATAGCGAGGGGGCTAGTCGGGTATTGAGGGGAAGGGCATTCCAGAGGTGTGGGGCAGAAAGTGAGAAAGGTTTAAGGCGGGAGAGAGCTTTAGATAAAAAGGGGGTAGAAAGAAGACATCTTTGAGAAGAACGCAAGAGTCGGGATGGTGCATAGCGAGAAATTAGGGCTGAGATATGCAGCTGTCTTCTATAGACTCTTGGAAGCGCCTGGATAGTTAACCTTTTGGTTACCTGGTTTCATATATTGAATGCATGTATATAATGATTTAACATCGCAGGTTGCTAATATAAAGCCATCTTGCCACTGGATTCCCGGCAGTAGATTTAGAACATGGGTGGTGTCTTTCAGATAAGACCTACTGTTGACCGCATACTTTTGAAGGAAGAAGTCTATGTATTCCGACAGGTTTTGGGTTAAAGACCCAATCCCCGAAATAATAGGCTTGCCCGGAGGTTATTCCATGTTCTTATGTACTTTGGGTAACAAATAAAATACCGGCAGTGTGGGTTTCTCATGGTGTATATAGCCCCATTCTTTCCCGCTGAGTATGCCTAAAGTCTTCCCTCTGTCTAAGATCGTGTCCAATTCCTTTTTATGGATCTTTGTTGGGTCATTGGTTAGTTTTAGGTATGTTCCTTCATCCCCTAAAATGCGATTCGCTTCCTGCAGGTAGTAATCAGTGTCCATCACCACCACGCCTCCTCCTTAATCAGCAGGCTTGATGGTGATGGACTTATCCTCGGTTAGCTCTTTAAGGGCCTGTTTTTCTTCCTTGCTTAGGTTATCTTTAAAATTATTTTTATTTATTGTTAATTCTTCTAAATCTTCTAAGATTAGTTGGTGATAGACCTCAAGATGGTGCCCTTTGCTATTGCTTGGGTTAAATTTAGACCTCTCTCAAAGTCCAGAGTGAATGAAATTGTCACCCACATCAACCCCTCTTTGTATGTGGTCAGTCCCACCTAATGTTTCCCTGCTTTGGGAGTCTTTGTTTAAGAAGAAACGTTTCATGGTGAGTTGCCGTAGAAATGTATTGGTATCCATGAACAGGCTGAAGCCACTGGGTCTAGTGGCTGGTGCAAAAGTAAGGCCTCTGGCTATTAAGCTAGTTTGTGCTCCTGTAAGTGTTGCCTTACTGATGTTAAAGATTCCCTTTATTTTGTTTGTTTCTTTAGTTGGCCTCCTTCTGCCTCTCTTCCCTCTCTTTCTCTTTATTTTCCCTTGTCTCCTTTCTTCTGTCCCTGGGTCTGTCAGTGCTATGAATCTGTTCTGTGTCTGTCGCGGTTTTGCTCGCCGCAAACCAGGACCGGACCGCCGGGCTGAGGTGGGGTTATATAATCACCGACCTGAGACCACGTAGTCGGATCCGGATTGCGCAGTTCGTAGTCGTACATAGCAGGGTCGGGACTGGAGATGGCAGCATAGTCAGTGGACGAGCCAGGGTCAGGATTGGAGACATCAGGGTAAAAGTTATCCAGGTGGAGTTTCAGCAACAGGTAGTCAAGTAGATCTCGCTTCAGCGTAATAGCTGCAGGGCGGGAGCGGGTTCGGCGTGAATTGTGTCCGCGGCCCATGATACCGGTTTCAGCAAGGAGAAGGTTGACCGGAGTGGGCACACCGCCAGGCAGCACTGGTAAACCAGTGCTTCAGCACAGAAGTCCCAAGCTGGCCGCTGTGAAGGGAGAGAGCAGCAGGCTACTGGATCCCAACAGTAACCTCTGCTAGAAGTGAGTGCAGCAGGTTGCAGAATCCAGGCAGGCAGAACTCAGGCCTCTGCGTAGAGAGAAGCAGCAAGCCTTCGGGAAACAGGAACACAGGCCTCTGCGTCGAGAAACAGCAGGCCACCGGAACCAGGAACTAGAGACGAGAACTAGAAACTAGAGCGTAGCGAAATCATTAGTAAGTCAGGAGACAAGCTAGATTGCTTGTGGCAGAACACATGTAACGTCTAAAAGGCATTATGCTCGGCAGAGAAGCATTGTGGGAATGCAGTATTTAAAGGTCAGCAAACCAATAGCAGAAGGGGCGTGTGACAGCATTGCTCTAATGACTGATCTCAGGCTGGGGCTGCAGTCATAGCTAGCACAACTGCTGTAGATACCAGAAGGAGTGTTCCAGGACTGCACAGGTCTGCAAGCAAGGTAAGCAGTAAACTGAGATGTGGATTCCTTACAGTGTCTGGGGGAAACGCGTGGGGCTCTGTTCTAAAAAAGCGACCGCAGTATCCTTCCTAGCACGTTCCCATACTGGGCTCCTATTTGGTGATCTACTTGCATGTCTCATTCTCTCTGTCTATCTTTCTCTCTGTCTCGATTGTTCTCTCCTATCTCTGTATTTCTCCCTTTCTTCTCTCCAGTCTGTCCTGTCTCTTCTATTTTCTCTCTCATTTTTGGATGTCTTCTATGTGTTAATTATCACTTTAATGTTTAGCAATAGGGTGTTTTACATTCTAGCACTTACTAAAGCACATGCATATAATTATCACCATGATCCAGGGGATTATGCGCGTGCAATCAGTCGTGGGCAACTCATGTCAATCACCTGTGTTACCATCAGAAGACAAGCTAGGATTGGCCGGTTACAGCATATAACGCTATAATGAAGATACCAGCCCTTCTACGGAGCCTGAGGAAGCCCATTCACGGGCGAAACGCGTTGCTCATCTTTTTGGACAGTCACAGCCACCATAGAGGAGCCGGATGGCGCAGCTGCAGCCCTGCAGACAGAAGTGTAAGCAGGGATCCTTCTACAGCAAGTGAACTGGACGACTCCTCTGAACTAGGCGGTCACTGAACTAGGTGCCTCACCGTTTGGTTTCAGTATTGTATTTTTAGTTCTATATGTTTTATACAGTTTATATTTGTATGTAGTTTTTATGCATTTTGTTTTTAATTCATTAAAATCATCACTTTAGAGTTTAAGTGAAGACTCTAGTCCTTTATCCATTCTTGCACTGAAGAATAGCTCCACCTGCAGGTGCAAAGATCAACAGAGAGGTTAATATCCCTATATTAGAGGACACTCACACAAGCCCATGTGAGTGATTGATAAATATTTTCATTGCAGTGTGTCAATTTCAGCCCCAGACCATATTTGCTGTATGTGTGTCAAAACTCTGAATTAAACTGCCTTTCTTTCTATGAGAGGGAGACATCCACAAGGAACAGAAAGGAGTTGGAGCGGAAGGATCCCCCATCTTGAAGAAAGACGGTCAAAGGGGAAGCAAGAGGAACCTCACATTTGAAAGAAGATATAGAGGAAAAGAAACCTTGATGCACAAGCACTTGCACAAGGCCGTGTAAGTGACATTTATTTATCATTGTCTAACATCTATACCTCCCAACTACCCCCATATAGGGGATCCATTGGGGTATATTCTACCCCACTGGACCTAAAGACAGGGGGTTGCAGCAGTTGTATCAGCATTACATTTCCCCTCACCCTGTGCTCCTCCATTTTTCTTTATTCCACTTTACCAAGGGTCCTGGATAGATCCTGTTGGAGTCAGAGTCACAGGAGGGTACCACCAGGTAAAGGGGTATTTGAACCCCACTAAGGTCATTTATTTATTTTTTGTTATCACCATCATATTGCACATTGGGAAAGCGCCCGGGTATTCTTTGTTCCGTTGGATTTATTAAATTGTATGCCCTATTCCATCAGCAGTGGCATTATGGCATTATGACATCTTTTAAATCTGCAAATCAAGCGATATCCTCGTAGCTGTTTTTTTTTTTAAAAATAAATCAGCTCTGTACTATGAGAAAATACTTGTAGCATTTTTTTTAAACATCTCTGAATTAATTTTTTTATGTATTACAATGTAACAAGCATTTTTTGTTGCTATAGCAACCATTTACAAAGTTGCATCCCCTTCCTCTTCGGAAACAGGCTCTGGCACACCCCTTTTTGAGCATTGCCCTCTTTCTAGCAGTGTATCTAGTGACTGTCTGGTCACATGATCTTACCGTAAATCAAATTAGAAGCAGGGCACTATGGATTTCTGCAAAAACAAAACTATTTATTTATCCCATATTCCGACATTTCGGCTGATACAACTGCCTTTCTCAAGTGTAGCTGGCATAATAACACCCCCCCCCCCCCCCCTGCCTCATATTTAAAGCCCCAAGAAAGTCCACAGGTGTCTCTCATTCTATATCAGCATCCAGGTGTCCTCTGCGTCTGTCTGATGATGCCGCCATCTTGAGGTTGGCTAACGCTGTCCTCCGCGCTCCTGGTTGACACGTGTCATTATCACGGCATCCCTTTGGTGTCTGTGCTGATTGGTCCTCTCCAGATCCAGTAATCTGGTGATTTTTTTGGGGCCTGTGACGACATCCTCTGGGCGGGCCTGCATCCATGGCATTCTACGTCCAATCGCGTAGTCGTCCTGCCTGCGCATGCGTCCATTCAATCCACATCTGTCATTAATGCACAGTGCTTCTCCTTCTCCAATAAGTGGGGTTTACAGCAGCTTAACTTGTGCCAAAGTAGGAGGACAAAGATGTTATTTAGAAGGTTGATCCTAACTCTCATAAGGCACAGCTAGTTTATTAATGTGATGAACAATATTAAAAGGAGGTTTATCAATTATGTTTACTCTTTTCTTGAATGTCTTGTATATTTCTTTCGAATAAAACTAAACAATGTGCATGTTATTTTGCAAAGTCAAATATCTTAAAATTAATTTTGAACCTCAGGGTTACACTAACCTTTAATGTCAGATATTTAGGGTAACAGCAATAGCAGCAGATGAATGATCTGTAAATAGATAACATCTATATTTCCTAACCGGATTATCTGCTAGTAAGAAAGGAGTTTAAAGATATAAAATCATTTAATCCTTTAGGGAATACTGTGTCTGGAGTATATGTCCAATACTGTATGCCTCTCTTTGCAGTGAAACATCTTTGTCAGTCCCAGCAGTGGTTCTCTGAATGTGTCCAATTCCCATTATTCTCAGCGATGCAACCCAGTGTTTAAAATCAGTGCAATGTTTAATCACAGCAGTTTCTTCTGCCTTGTGGTTAATTTTACTACGATGTTCTTTAAATCTCATTTTTAAAATACGGCTTTTTTCGCCCATGTAGCATGGACGTTTAATCATGTAAACCAGATTTACAGTGGTACAGGTAATCCTGTTTCCGATTTCATACTTTTTTCCACTCCTTGTGAGAAAATTATTCCCCTGTGATTAAACTAGTGATTAAACTTTTGCTTACACAGCAATTGAAACACTTGAAACAACCATGTCTGGGTGCATTTAAAAAGTGAGTAACAGTGTAGTAGTTTTTTTTTGATCTGCCCTAATCAGCATATCTTTTAAGTTTTCTTCACGTTCATACGCAAATCTTGGTGAGTGTTTGCATATTTGGCCCAGTATCTCATCCGACTGCAGAACTTTCCAGTGTTTATTAATACTTTGTTTCATAAACCTGCTTGCTGTTGTGTATTTGGTGACTATGGTCATTCTCTCATTATGACCTATAAGTACTTTTGTGAGTGCTTTGTCAACCACTGAACCCTTATGTCCTCGTGCCATGTCTGTTATGCTCTGCTCTAGTTGTTGTGGGCGATCAACTATTCCAGATACCTTCTGGGAATTTGACTTGCTGACTCTGGAGTATAGACAGGGATTCTCTGAACCAGGAACACTGGTGATTATATCATTATATTTATTTTTGGTGTGCAGCAGTTGTAGTTTTGCACATGATCTTCCCCACAGAACTTTGCATCTTTAGTTCCACTGACAGCCATTTAGTGAACCCCCGAGCCGAATCTTCGCTGATCAATCACAGGAGAACGGACCGATCGGCAACTTAGCTAATTACTAATCATTAGGTGGATTGTATTGATGTACTTTGATCTGTAGCTTTAAAGGGCTTAAGCAGCTTGGGCTGCTGCTTTAACAATTTTAAATTATATGTAAACAAGATCCCATCTCTGCATCTCAAGAACTGAACACATTATCTGGAAAGGGATTGCTTATTATTAGCATGCCTAATTCTGTGATTATGCAAGTCTAGAGAGGTTGAGGATGTCTGTTACACAATATAGAAATCTCTCCCTTCTACTTGCCTTCCCTGCTCCATGTGCCACACGTTTCTTTGGTTAGAAACTCTTTCACCGGGTTTTCATCCATCACCAGGGATATGTAACAAACCGTACATGTATATAATGTGTTCTCCACAGACCCTGTGCAAAGACACTATTTTCCTCTCTGTCCTCAAGTCCACAAAAGTATTTTAAAGTGATGACAGTCCAAAGTATTTTTATAATATAAATAGTTGAGTGACTGTACGGATAACAATGTTTAAATAAACTTTATTGACAATTTGGCCTCTCTTTCCCATCTTAGTTTGCTTAGTTTCTAAGGTAAGGATGAAACCAAACAAGAAAGTGCAACAAAGGAGTGTGATGGATAGAAGATAGAGACAACTTTATCATTGGAAATAGTCCATTCAGGGGAACAGAGAGGCACAAGACAACATATCAACCAAACAAAGTGAATCAGTATCCTGCAATCTTAACTGTAATTAGGAAGTAGGTAATGCAGAAGACAAAGCAGAAATAAATACTTTCAGTAAGAGGCAGAAAAAAAATGCCTCGTCATTGCGGTTTTCCTGTTAAAGATGTCTTACAAATGCTAGTGACCATTTATCATGGCCCTGAAGCAAAAGTGAAACAAATTTGCTTTGTATTCTTAAACCTAGATTTAATGTTTCACAATTGTGAATCCAACTATGGTACTGTGTATTAACACAATCACAATGTGTGACAAGTTTAGTTAAAGCAGCAATACTACATTCCCCCTCCCCTTTCTATTCTTTATTTTTTCTTATATTTATATGTAATGCATGGGACAATGTATAATTCTACATTTTTACCTAATCTGTCAATCGTTTGGTGCCCCTGTTATTAATCTGTAGAAATTCTGAGTGTGCCTAACGAAATAGCCGCTGTGACGGTATGGGTAGCTGGTCTCACATAATAAAGGTGAAGCCCGGCTAGCTACCCCTAAAACTGTGTGTTTTTGTCCGCCTATGTACAGTATGCTTGCAATTATTCAACAACTCTGTCCTGTCTGGTGCTAGTGATCCAGGTGTAAAAAGTACTGGTCTCCCGTGACAGGCGCCTTTCATTTTCAATCAATCCTTCAGTCAGTGTAACTCAGCAGCTACAATGTATCTGGATATTACAAAGGTAACATTGACTATCGTTACAGTTTGCAGCTCAAACTGCTGGGAATATTGGCTGCAAATTATCACAAACAGGAAAGTGTTGCAAAAATCTTGCACTGCTGGGGAGGTGGGATAAAACCTGCTATAGATGTCAAAGCATGCTCAGTATATTAAAACTCATTACAAATGTCATTAAGAGATGAATTTTAAAAATCTGTCACTACTATCTAATACTACAGAACTTATTTATTTAAAAAAAAGATTTCACATTTGCTGCTTTAGCACTTCTTGCTATCAATCATCACTGCAAGTTCTACTTGTGTAAAGACGTCTTGGAATTACAAATCAGTAATATTATTATGAATTACAGGGAAGGTACGTGAAACTTTCTTAAGGGATAATATCCAGCAACAACTTCTACAAAAGAGTGATTTTATGAGGTAGAGGTGAAGCTAACCTCATTATATTTTTTGAGGAAGAAAACAGAATTTGCATTTGTGGAAGATTTAGATCTGCCGCAAATTAACATTCTGCTTACTTCCTCTACTCAAACAAAAATGTTTTTGATATAGGTCTAGGTAGCAAGTGAATCCAAAATAAAGGTAATCATTCTGGCAGACGAACTGGTGCACATGCTTCATGCAGTGCTCTTTTTAGGTTTTGAGTGGTTTTCAATGTTATGTGTTCAGGTATGTCTGTGTTATAAAGGAAGTAAGACAACGTTTGTTACTGGGGCTTCATTAAATTAGTTACATAGTAGTTACTGTACATAGTAGATGAGGTTGAAATAAGGAATACGTCCATCAAGTTCAACCTATGCTAAATTTAGAGAACAGATACTTTATCCTATATCTATTCTTATTGATTAGTTTCAAAGACTTGCAATGGGATCAAATAACTCTAGTAAACAAAATTGTAGTGAAGTATTAATAATAATGGTACTGCGGATGTAATGTATAAATCAATGTATTAAATAATAATAATTTTTCTAATATAACTCTTATGTACAGTAGTGCTGTATGTAGAATTTTTTGTTGACATAATTAGTCCTTGCCCCAATGGGAAAAACTGGCTTGTTACATATGGCTCATCTTGGAACACAAAATGGGGGTATTTTGTAAAAATATTAATTCAATTAAAAACTGTTAAAGAAATAACTAAAATATATTTAAACCACAAATGGCATAGATAATAATTGGGACATAATAAATTGTCGTTGTGCTATGAATCTTTCACAGCAGTTACTGTCAGATTCCTGTTTTCTTGAGAGTAATTTCAGTATGTGGATTCATGTCAGGACTGTAGAAGAGAGAGTTAATTGAAGCCAAATTACCCTAAGGGTTCCAGCAAGTGTAAACATTTATCTGACTTGAGGGTTAGTTTAGATGATTGGGATACAGGAGTGAAGAACTGTATCTTTCCTCATCTTTTGGAATCAATCCCCAGTTCCCATGTCCTTTGCTACTGCATAGGCATTGTATATCTCATACAGTTTGAAAAAACCTGTATTCCTAAACAAAGGTGCTGGTAGACATACTGTACGAGTGTCCACCATTAATGGGTCTTAAAACTTTGCTGTTGCCTTCAGCAGTGAATTGGTTATGGTCTGTTACTCATTTAGGGGCCGAAAACTCCAGCTGATTTGAATGGGAACCGCTATTGAATAAGACTGTTAAAGACTATGCTGTAAAGTTAATTCCCAGTGCTGGTGAAGAGTTTAGCTCTATTCAAATGAATGGGACTACAATTTTCTCCAGCATAGGACAGTAGCTTGGCAGTACTGTGTATATTGAGGGCACTAGAGTTCTTCTTTCTAAATATTTTTTTTACAACTACAGTATGCAAATAAAAAAAAAGATAGGTGCAAATAGCGCTAAAGGCTAAACAATATATATATGGTGAAAACTAATAATCAACACTCAAATATACCCAGCAATTTCTGGGCAAGGCTGCCAGGAATACTTGACCCAAAACTAAGTCAAACAAAAACACAACAAAAGCAATACAAACCGGCCCCTACAAATTGTATCCAAAATCAGTCTGATTAAAGTCCAAGTTAAGTGACTTCTTCAAAGATGCACTTGAACTTCTGTGATTCCAAACTTGAATGAGTCCACTGCCACTTGACTCGTGATGTGTGAAATTAAGAAAAAAGATAATAGTGTAATACTGTAGATCAAACAAACATGTAACACAAACACAGGATGAACACCACTTACAACAAAAGACAATAAAAAGCAAGGCTGAAAAAGAAGAGCTAATTTAATCCAAAATAAAACACATAATATACAAATAAAAACAATAAACAGGCAACTGGTCCGGTTGATGTAAAACTGGAATCCTACTCACAAGAAACTATGAGAAAAATCACAGTGAATGGCAGTCTTTGGAAACAGCTTGTCCTCCGCTGGTGTCTGACTCCTTTCTCAGACACTCCCACGCCCTCCCGGATCCTAAAGTCCTTGATTGGAGGTGTGCTGGGGTCTTGCTTCTGCTGCTGCTGAACACTGCACCCTACTACGTCGCCTGCGACTGTTATCAATGACGCACTCTTACACTCTGATCCTACGAGTTTCGTCCGCATGCGCACTTCATCAGGGATTCCAGTTTTACATCAACCGGACCAGTTGCCTGTTTATTGTTTTTATTTGTCAATTATTGGACACAATTTGTAGGCGCCGGTTTGTATTGCTTTTACAGTATGCAAATGAAAAAACTGGGGGGGAAATCAGCTCAAGAATATTGGATCTATATATATATAATATATATATATATATATATATATATTATAATATATATATATAATATATACAGTATATATATACATGTTAGAGGTATCAGTACCGTGTTAGCCGAGCTTCAATAATCAAAAATAATATTGATACCGTTCTGTGGCTAACGAAATGCATTTATTGTGCGAGCTTTCGAGATAACACTGATCTCTTCTTCGCGATGTTACAATGAATGAAGCAGGATTTTACTTAAAACAGTTCTCTTGGAATGTTACTGTGCTGGTCCTTCCAATGAACATACAGTGATATTTACAGTTGCTTTATGCTTTACTGTGGAGGGTTTTTGTCAATTTTTTTACCCACCATAACCATATATATATATCTATGACAATAAGATATAGATATATATATTGGAGAAACAAGAGAAAAAGCGCCCGATCCATGTGTAAAGTCTGGTAACAAAATTTTTATAAAAAATAACAAGACAAATGCACACTTACAATTTGTCAATGCAACATAAGCGCCAACAAGTAGCTGCTCGCCGAATGTTTACTTCAGTACATCAGACCTCACTGCTACCGGTGCATCACAGTCATATGTCCCTCTGGAAATTCAGGTATACAGTTTGTTGTTCCAGCATTAGATGCTGTATGTGGCTCAGAGAACGTCCTCTCTCTCCTGGCAGCAGACGCACGAGCTATTCCACCAAACGTAGCTCCTTGAAACCACATGTCCTACGCGTTTCTTCCGATTGACGGATTTCATCAGGGGTTTTTTTTTTTTTGTGGAAAACACATATATTTTTGTAGTTTATTTTGTACACGGTTTTTTTATTTTTTATTTTTAATTTTTACAACATTTTCATTTTTTGGTTAATACATTTCACCTAATCATTTTATATTTTGATAATCATATTTTTCAGTGATTTTTGCAATAATAGTTCATCATTCATCATTTTTTATTCAATATATTTTTTAACACACAATAATTATACATACTGTATACATTTTTTATATTTTTTATATTTTACACACACTCACCATCAATACTTATGACCACCATCTGAGTTCCTATATATATTTTATAATAATACATCTTTACAATTGTTTTATACGTAGGGTGACCAGGCGTCCCGGTTTTGCCGGGACAGTACCGTTTTTTTCTGTGCTGTCCCGGCTGCCGGTGGCGGCAAGGATGCGGCAGTCCGGCCGGTGAGTATTTTTTTGAATTTCAGGGGGTTGGGCTTCTAATATGCCGGGCTGCAGGTGATTGGCAGGAGGATGCCAGGGACGGGGCTTTTTCCACTTCCACCCCCGATCCCCGAGGCCCACGAGGGCAGGTAGGTGAGAGCGGGGACAGCCGTTGGGTGTTTGGCGCTTTCCCCCCCTCTGCCTCTGTTCCCTGTGGCTGCTGCTGCCCGAGGTAGAGAGGTAGGTAGGGTTGGCGGGAGCGCGGATGGCTGGAGGCGTGCGCACTTTCCCTCCCTCGCGTGCGCATGGGGACAGTGTAGGATTGCTGTTGAGGAACTCCCTGCTTCTGCCCAGGCACGCGGCCTTATCCCCGATAGGTGGGAGAGAGCGGAGCCAGGTCTGGCGGGCGGGTTCTCCCCCCGTCCGGTCCACGGGCTCGGCGAGCAGTGACTTCGTCGCTGGCGGGTGGTGCAGGGGCTGGCGGGCAGTGCAGGGGGAGGCGGGGTGTATCAGTGTGTGTGTGTGTGTGTATCAGTGTGTATAGGTGTGTGTGTGTCAGTGTGTGTGTGTGTATCAGTGTGTGTGTATCAGTGTGTGTGTGTGTGTGTATCAGTGTGTGTGTGTGTGTGTATCTGTGTGTGTGTGTGTGTGTGTGTGTGTGTGTGTGTGTGTGTGTGTGTCTGAAGATTTTTAACCCAGCTGTGCTCCTTGCTTCTCTACATTCTGGGTGTGGGTTCTAACCTAGTAAAAGTTGGAACCATGCCAAAAAGTAGCATGGAAAGTGTTAATTATGCCTCCAAGGGCTGTATATATAAAGTGTATTCATTTTAGTGTGCCATAAGCCTCTCTATATGAACAAATAAAATTGCATATATGTAGAGAGTTTTGTGTCTCTTTTGGTGATCTTATAGCGATATGTGGTGGTTATCTTATAAAATGAAAAAAAAAAATAAAGAAAGAAATAAAGAATGTGTATTGTAATATGGGTTACCCCAAAAAAATATGATAAGTATAATCTGATCTAGTGTTAATTCAAAACATGATAAAAATAGATAAAGTTTAAATATTTAAAGTGTAGAGGTGATAAAGGTGAATTTAATTACCTATTGTTAGTTAGTGGAGATAATAATAATTGGGGTGATAAATATATGATGTGGAAGTGAAAGTTGTGAATAACATGCTGACTTAATGTCTTATGGAGGTGAATATAACAGGTGAGTTTTCCTGCCCTAGGTGTATACTAGTTGAGTGTGATCACACTGCTGACAAGGGCAGGTGAAGGTGATGATAGATGAAGCAAATAATATATAAAAAAATATATAAAAAAATATATAAAAATATATAAAAAAATATATAACGTAAAAAATGTATACGTAAAAAATGTATATATAATGTATATAAAATGTAGTACCTAAAAAAAAAATATATATATATATATATGCAATTGATGGACTAGAAAATGGTCTCTGTGCGGGAATGCAAAGGCAAGAGAAAAAATAAAATAACCGGAAATAAAATGAGGATCAGAGGTAGACTATGCAAACCAAAAATGTGATCCTAATAAACGATCGTGAATAGAACAAGTCCAATATTAGTGATGGCGAAAATTTCAAAGCATTGGGAAGATGTATCTGTGGTTAGAAGAGAAGAAGCAGGTTAGTAATTACAGCTAAACCCCGTTATAACGCGCCTCGTTATACCGCGATTCGGTTATAACGCGGTTTTCCCGTGGCTCCCGTTTAAAAAAAAAAAAAAAGTCTTCCTGCCACCTTACATCTTTAAGGAGATTTATGACCTGAGTGGTATCTTTAAGGTATGATCTCCCTCTGGTTGCATATTTCTGTAAGTAGAAATCTAGATATTCTGACAGGTTTTGTGTTAAGGACCCGATGCCCGATATTATGGGTCTACCTGGTGGCTTCTCCATACACTTGTGTATTTTGGGCAGGAAGTAGAATACCGGTAGAATGGGTTTCTCCTGATGTAGATAACCCCATTCTTTATCACTAAGGATCCCTAAATGTTTTCCTTTTTCTAAGATCCTATCCAGTTCTTTTTTATGAATGTTGGTGGGATCATTCCTTAGTTTTTGGTATGTATTTACATCTCCCAGTATTCTATTGGCCTCTAGTAGATAGTATTCTGTGTCCATCACCACCACGCCTCCTCCCTTATCTGCTGGCTTGATGGTGATGGACCTGTTGTCTGCTAGTTCCCGTAAAGCTGCTGTTTCTTCTTTGCTAAGATTATTTTTAGGGTTCTGTTTATTTTGTGACAATTTTTCCAAATCCTCTAAAATCAATTGGTGGTAAACCTCTAGATAGTGTCCCTTACTACCAATGGGATTGAATTTTGATTTTTCCTTTAATAACAATTTAATTAACAGTCGGTCCTCATCTACAGAGCCTGAGGAAGTACAGTTCCGGACGAAACGCGTTGCTCTTTCTTTCACCTGGGACATTTC